>JACDOX010000140.1:1482991-1661717 GCA_014549065.1 Cardinalis cardinalis
CAGCGCGCTCGGATTACAAAGTTGCCCCTCCAGTGCGCTCCTTTTAGCTGGGACCGGGTTAATTTTCTTCCCAGCTGCTGGTATGGGGCTGGTTTTGGATTTGTGCTGAACACAGTGATGATGATGATGTGGAGATGTTTCTGTCATTGCTGAGCAGGGCTTACACAGAGCCAAGGCCTTTCCTGATTTCTGTGCTGCCAGGCTGGGGGGGAAGCTGGGGGAGCTTGGGAGTAGACACAGCCCGGACAGGTGACCCCAATTGACCAAAGGGACATTCCAGACCATGGAACATCATGCTCGGTATATAAGGCAGGGGCGGGAGGAGGAAGGGGAGGACGTTTGCAGCGATGGCGTTTGTGTTCCCAAGCGACCCTGAGGTGTGATGGGGCCCCGCTCTCCTGGGGATGGCTGAGCACCCGCCTGCCCATGGGAAGCAGGGAATTCATTCCTTGCTTTGCTTGTGTGCATGGCTTCTGCTCTCCCTATGGAACTGCCTTTATCTCAACCAGCGAATTTTCTGCCTTTTTCCCTTCCGAGTGTCCCCGATCCCGCGGGTGGCGGGGCCTGGCAGCCAGCAGCGGGTGTATGTGCTGATRGATAACATCAACCGTGTACCTCTGCCCACGCACATCAGCGCGGGGCTCCATTCCATTCTTCTCCATCCCTGAGCCCGGCAGGGCCCGCAAGGCTCTGCCCGCTGCTGGCTGCGAGGGCCCGGCTGCTCAGGCTGTGTTTAGCCAAATTCTGCCCTTAAAGAATCGTGGGGCTTCCCTGGGGGGCTGAACCTCAGCATGCRCCAAACCGCGGGGTTTGACTGCAGTCCTCTCCTTCCAGGCGGGCGTGGAGGGCAGTGCCATGGCTGCCACGGTGARAGAATGCCTGGAGCTCCAGCTGCTGGAGGTGGAAATGCTCCTTTCGATGTTTCCCAAGAGAGGAGAATTCAGCCTGGATGCGGATGCCGTGCCCAGCATCCAGCGCTACCTGAGGAATGCTGGCGGAGCCCTGCCCCCGCAGCTGGAATATCGCATCGCTCTCGATGTCGGGGAGGCCAAGGTGAGAGCTGCCGAGGAGACTTGGTCATGGGTGCTGTTGTCTGTACTCCATCTGCACWCACTGGAAAAGGCTGCCCAGAAAAAAAAAAAAGGTAGTAGAAAAGGCTGCCTGGAAAAAAGGGGGTGAAAAAGCCACCAAATTTTTGTTTGCTCTTTGAGAAGTCTAGAGTAACAGAAAATCTCAGCTGCTGCTAACATCTGTGTTAGAAATATAATATTGTAAAAATAGCCCCAAATGTAAGACTGCAATTAGGAAGAGTCACAAGAACACAAAACCAAAACCAGCCTGTGAGCAGAGAAACCAAACTCTCAGAATAAGGAGTTACAACAGTTTTGACTGATTCAAGAAAGGGACTGAACTAATTGGTGTAAATACTTGCACAGAACACAGATCTGAGTGCATACTAATGAAGTGACTAGAAATTGAGAAAAACAAGCTTAGCCTGAAAGCCATTTTCTATGGAATGAAGGTAATCAAACATTAGAACAATTTACTGGGTAATGAGATGGCCTCATGATTTTTTTTAAACTTTGCGTACAAACTTAGGTATCTTTCTAAAATGCACCCTTTCACCAACCTACAGAGAGAAGTTTTATGAACCGTGTAGGGAGGGCTTGTGTAGGAGTAGTGGGTTTTTTTTCCACAGCAGATCATCAAGGGACTTGGAAAGATAATTAGTCATTTCATGATTCATTTTTCTCTACAGGACTATCATATGATTGTGGACTGTAGTGAGTACCCACTAATAGTCTACAGGAGCTTGAAGCACTGAGGATACATAAATCCTTTCTGCTCTTGGACTAGAGGCAGGGTTCAGCTGCCAAAGAACTGTGGTGCTCTGTTTGAAGGCACTGTAGGAATAATCAAGAGAAATTCAACAGCCCAATGTTCAAAAGAGATCAGATAAGATAAACTTCAGGTCTCCCTGACCTGAAATGTACATAAATCTTTTCATCCCCTATAGTCCTGATTGCTCTTTATGGTGAATACTTGCTTAAAATAATGGTAACACAAGAATCACAGAATGGTTTGGGTTGGGAGCAAACTTAAAGGGCAAGTTATTTCCAGCACTCCTGCCACATGTCTCTATATGCAGTAGGTACAATCACAAACACCATTCCATGTAACTCTTGGCCTTTTTTTCCAGCAGCTGGGCTGAGTTTATTAGTGGTGTGCATTTGGTAAGGGATGAGATTCACAAAAGCCCTTGACTCCAACAGTTCATTGTTGTAGCAACACTGAGCTAGAAATATCCCTGGAGGGTAACTATGTACCTTCTCCCAAGCCACAGCATTAGTTCTGTGAACAGCACAAAAGCTGCCTGGATAACATGGGAAGTGTTGTGAAAGTGACAGCATGAYGCAACACAAGAAAAGGAACAGACAAAAGAATGGGTTATTGGGACAAAAGGGAAGTGGGAATAGTTCCAGTCAGTAGGATGCTGCAGTCTTGATTACATCTACTCATAATCTGCCTCTGACAGGGAAGAAGAATGTAGTGTGTCTTCAGTAGCTGCAGAATTAATATTTTCTCTGTGTGTGTGTCTTCYGTTTTTAAGGCGAAGGTGGAATTGCAGGTTCTCCTTCCTCATATGTACCCTCAGGTGGCTCCTCAGCTTTTTGCCAGATCAGATGCTCTGCACAGACAGCAACAGTTGCAGCTCAATACTGGTCTCACGTCTCACATCAGCTCTCTGGATCCAGGAGATCTGTGTGTATGTGAGGCTGTGCAGTGGGTGAAGGACAACACCCTGCCCTTCTTGGAAGACTGTCAGGCCTCGTCTGAGCGTGCTGCTAAAGCGGTCAGAGCTAAGGAAATGCTGCATCGCATGTGGATCTACAGCCATCACATATACAGGCAGGAACTGAGGAAAAAGATTTTTGACTGTGCTAAGAAGTTAAATCTGACTGGCTTCTGCCTAACTGGGAAACCTGGTGTCATCTGTGTGGAGGGACTCCAAGAAAACTGTGAAGAGTTCTGGCGTGTTATTAGATATCCCAACTGGAAGCACATTTCATGCAAGCATGTGGAGAATATAGAAACAGAGGGAAGCATTGATAATCTTCGTCTCTTTCACAGTTTTGARGACCTGCAGTTTCAGGCACATTGTGATTATGGCCTGAGGAATGACTATCACATGGATCTTGGCCAGTTTCTAGAATTCCTGAAACAGCATCAAAGTGGACACATTTTTCAGATTTTATTTGGTGTTGAAGGCAAACTTTCAGACAATTGAGAGAAACTGTWTATGAAGAGTTCTAATTCTGGAGAGCAAGAGGTGTTGCTAACACTGAAATATTTTGCCTTACAGCTACTGTGAAAAAGGAAACTTTTAACATCTGAGGTGAATGGTTCAAGTAGTTCATCTCAGCTTTTGTGCTCAACTGCCATGTATTTTTGAGACGTTCACTGATTTTCTAAGACTCTAAAACTGGCATTTGTCTCTGTGAGCCATGCCTGATAAATATTCCACAGTGTGTTAGGAATTATACATTTGTCTCCTYATCTGTACTGTGCTGTGTGAATTTCTTCCCATCTCATCTGAACCTACTCTCTTTCAGTTCAAAACATTCCCCCCTGTCTTGTCACTATGTGCATTTGTAAAAAAGTCCCTTTCCAGCTTTCTTGTAGGCTCCCTTCAGGTACTAGAAGGTGCCATAACGTCTTGCCAAAGCCTTCTGTCCTCCAGGCTGAAAAATCCCAATTCTCTCAGCCAGTTGTCATAGGAGAGATGCTCCAGCCCTCTGATCATTTTTTGTGGCCCTCCTCTGGACTTGCTCCAGCAGGTCTGTGCTCCTTTTACGTTCATGTCCCAGAGCTGGATGCTTGGGGTCTCACAAAAGTGGAGTGGAAGGTGAGAATCACCTCCCTCAGCTTGCTGGTYGTGCTGCTTTTGATGCAGCCTAGGATACAGKTGGCTTTCTTGGCTTCAAGTGCATATCACTGGCTCATGTTGAATTTTGTGTCTACCAGTACCAAGTCYCTCTCCTCAGGGCTGCTCTCAATCCATTCTCCACCCAGTCTGTGTTTGTGCTYGGGATTACCCCGACCCAGGGGCAGGACCTTGCACTCAGCCTTGAACACTATGAGGCTTGCACAGACACACCTCTCCAGGTCCCTCTGGATAACATCCCTTCCCTCCAGTGTGCCGACTGCTCCACGTAGCTTGGTGCCATCAGCAAACCTGCTGGGGGTGCAGTTGGTCCCACTGTCCCTGTCACTGACAGCAGTGTTAATGCCAGCCCCTGAGGAATGTCACTCCCACTGGTCTCCACCTGGACATCGAGCCATTGACTGTAACTCTGCAACCAACCATCCTTACCCACCGAGTGGTTTATCCATCAAATTCATGTCTCTTCAGTTAAGGAGGTCATGAGGCAAAGTGACTGTCTGGTTATGCTAATAACAATTTTTCATCTGTTCAATTCATGGCATTTTATGTTTATGCTGTTAGGGCAAACACCTTGGAAATGAAAATGGGTCAGATGAGGAAAGTTTAGTGTTCCCCCTTACATTACATAAGGAAATACATGTAAAATACAGAAAATAGGAAAAAGCCCCTATATGTGTAAAAGAAAATAATATATATATATATATATATTTAATATTAAATAAAAATACACATAACTTGAAGAATCCTTTCTTATGTAAAATTAGTATGGAGAGAATTTTCCAGCAGCTTGTAGGAGGCAATGCTGTTAATGTTTCATTAGGCAGCGTTTTCCTGYAGGGCAGCGTGCTGAGTGTGGATGTGGAGGGTGAGTGTCCAGTTTATAAAGCATGATCATATTTATAAAAATATATATAAATATAATATGTAGTTGAAGAACACTACAGAAAAGTCCCCTTGAAGGACAACCAGCCCACCACCTCCCACTCTGTRCCTCAGTGCCTTCATGTGCAAAGGGGTACCAAGCAATAAAAGCAGACTCACTGCTGAGCTGCACGACTCCAACACCCAGGCACTCAACAGCACCTGTTTAAAGAGGGTGTTTTAGCACACTTAGCTGATGACAACATAAAAAACAGATATTATTTTATTTCAAATTAAATACAAGGAAGTGTTTTAATACCCTTCTCACATTAGCAATACATTGAAATGCAGAGGATGGCATTGAAATGCAGAGTGTTTCTGGTTGCTCAGAATATGATTAATGTCTTTTCCTTCACTGTGGTAGGTGTACTGTTTGTGTGATCATAACTTCTGCCAAAAAGCACAGTGGGGCAAAAATGTTGACACATTCCCATTAGGCAGTGAGGGAGAAAGTACCTCTCTTTCTGAATTTGGGACCTGTAATCTGCAGCTGTGACAGAGCTGAGGGGCTAGACAAATAAAATTAGTATTTGGTTTTCTAGAGATAATCTCTCTTGTAAAGATTAGAGACAAACAGAAATGYTCAAGTAACCTTTTTTTCCCAGAACCATCTAGAAAATATAGTACACTTTTCTTGGAGTGGTAATTGTTTAACAATTAAYAATTCCTCAAAGTCTATTCCTGGCATTTTGATACTCCCTTTTTGTCAAGAACTTGGAGTTCCAGAAATTAGACCAAACATTTGCAATGATCAGAACAGTGGTTATCTTGGTGGGGGAATTAAATCCTTGATCTTATAAAGGACATTACCTTAGCTAATGTTAAATGTTAGTATTGTTAAATGTTATTGCTAGTAATGGTAAAATGTTCTGATTAGATGTGAACAAAAAGTTCTGCAGATTTGGTTCTTCTAGAAAATTTTCATTTCATAATTTCACACAAGAGTGACCAGTAAGCATTTKCTCTGGAATAAAATATTCTAACCTTATGGTTGTTTAAAGTTTGTTGGTTTTGKKTTTTTTTTAATAATAGCTTCACAAATTATGCAAATTACACTGTGACTGTAATGGATAAAATATCAAATGTATTTTAAGTGCCCATTCATCTGCTTAAGTTCCCACTGATGTTTGTGACAAAACTCTTGACTCAAGATATAACCACTTTTTTCAAAAAAATCTGTCAAATTGTAGTGTASGATATGTCAATTAAAATAACCACCAAAATAACCAAACACAAATATATCTCTCAGATTAATTTTTATTTTCTGATGTATAATTGACGACGTCTTGATCTGAGTTTCTAACCAACTACTATGAATTAGAAAAAGTTTTCTGCATCTTAAAAAATTAGCAATTCTTAGGCTTTCTAGGCAGAAACAACTTTAATATTTTAATGCTTTTTAAGTGCAGCTGATTTGTTCGTTCTTCATTAAATATTTACAGTTTCACTTTCATGGCCTCTTCAGGCCAGGTGTAGGAGTCAGCCACAAAGCTGTTGTAATCAGTGCTGTACACCTGAGAGCGGATGAAGGCTTCGAGGTCCTTGGGCTGAGGATAGGTGGAGGCAGTGTTATTCCTGTAGGCTTCTTCTGCGAGCTGGAAAGATGCATTAAAATCCTAATTAGTGCTCATAAAATATCTGAGTACACTTAACAGGATATAAAAGTGGGACTTAGTTCAAAATCAAGATGAGACTTGGGCCTCTCTGGTGCTGGCAGTCACCTGTGTTCTCACTGGCTCCAGGTAAGTTCCCTGTGAATTAGACTACAACAGGATGATGTTTGTGTTTAAGTGGGTCTGACTTGGGCTACTTTTGAACAGGATTATATGTTCAGACTGTTACAAATACAGTGCTCCTCTCTGCACTCYTAGCTTTCACTGTGCAGTGGTGGATAAAATATTCCACAAGCCCCAAGCACTGAGATACAATTTCTGCTTTTCTCTCAYCACTTTATCCTGGTTTACAATCTTCCCAAAGCACCGTAAGAAAAGTGTGGTTTGTTCAAAGCTTCCATGCTCCTTACATATTAAAGCTTAGTATTTGCCATAGCTTGATAATATACTTCAAAAAAAGTAAACACTTGTGAAAAAAATAGTCCTATGCAGTGCACAGAATGGCTGGGGGAAATACAAATATTTGCTTGCTCTTTTCTCACCCAGACCATACCTAAGTGAATCAATTATGCATCACAAATACAGCTGCACAAAAATTAAGTTTAGAAGGGGTTGGAGCTCTCTCAATACATCAAAGTAGCCTCTCACATCTGAAGATCACCTACTTGAGAAACAAGCATCTTCAGACTGGACGTTCGTCTGTGAAACAAAGGAAGTCTGGCAGACAGGTTTTATGCAGCACTGTGAACAGATCTGCTTGAAACTATTTGGCAAACACTCTAATGCTCCTCCTTTGAATAAAAGGGAGACGTTCCTCTTCCTGCTTTCCTTAGCTCTCTTTAAAACAGAAATGTTCTAGTTTGGTGAGAAGCTGAGACCCCAAATCACCTTATTAAGACTTCTTTCTAGAATTAGTCTGAATCCCAGCTCAATTTGATTGAGAAGCACTTTGGGTGTTTATATAAGCATATCTTCAGGTYTGTGCACATAATTATTGTGGTTGAATAGAGTCTGAATTCATACTCAATGCTTGGTATTCCGAAATATTTTGATAGTGCTCCTCTCCTGGAAAAGGCAGAGGCCTCTTGGGTTGGGTTGTATGAGCCAGAATAAGTATTTTGAGGAATAAAGTTTCAACAGAGAACAGGCAGAAGGAATCACTTGGTAACATTTTCCTTCTTTTGTATTTTCTATAACATGCACAAACAGAGGAGGAATTTCTATCACTGTGTTTCTGCCAAACCAAGAGCCAGTTTGATTTTGCCTGAGGAATTTATGTAACATTTTCACRTCTACAGAGCAGAGTTTCTACTTGCCTAAGAAGACATGAACTTTAAGAAGGATTTTTCCTTTTCTTAAATATACAGAATGAGTGAAGCTATGCAAACTGTTTCATGTATGAGGGTTCCTTGTTATTCTTTCAAAAGCATATGAAGAGGAATTATTCACAGTAAGGTGACAAAGAGAGAAAAGAATAATTTTAGGAAAAAAGGTCACAGAGGACAAACAAAAAGTTGAAACTGATAACCATGAAGGGGCACAAGCCCTTCAGCTGTGCAGCTGGCATGACTGTGGTGAACAGCAGAGTCTGTGCTCTACAGACATACACACTTGCTGTAGATCCACAGCTCTCCTTGTATTTGGATTGCCTTTATATTTCTGAATTAAAAWTTTAATTTTGAAACTGCTGTATGTCCAATATGGATTCAAGCAAACCAACTTCTGTGAAGGTGTGTAAGGTGATAAAATCAAACCATGTAGAGCTGGTGGGAAGACAAAAAGCCACAAAAGGCTGAAAGAACTTACCCTCACAGCAATTTTCAGTGACACGTCCTGAATAGTGACTAATGGAGGGTAGAGGCGGCCTTCCTGTAAATTCTCTTCTGTAACTTGCTGTGCTATAACCTGAAATAACACAAACATGTGTAACTTGATATGCAGATGCAGCTGTAGCTTGATTAGACAGTGATATTGTCTTTAGCAAAGAAATGTTTCTGCTTTGGCAAATTCCACAGATGCTCCTTAACTCACCTAGACAAAATTTTTTAGAACCACCTTTGTCATTAGGAGAAGCTACACAAGAATTAGAAATGTTGGGAGTTACACCTTTTCTCACTTAGACAATATAAGCTACTTAAGTCCTGAGTAAATCCATGACACACATAAGCTAGCAAATATATCTCATAAACTAGGAAATAGTTCATTGTGAGATAGAAATTCCAGCCAACAATTGCAGTTGGGTCAAAGACTTCTAAAATAGAAAGAAGCACCTGTCATTCTGACAGCTGTCACATTAACCTGTGCAGGGAACTGAACTGAAACCCTTAGGTGTAAAATGCTTTAAATGAAATTACTGGCAGCTGGTATTTTTGCTATCAGTAGCTACAATTTGTTTGTCATTTGGGGACTTGAAACAGCCTTTCAGAGTGATCCAGATGTGGACAGAAGGAAAACTCTGCTCTGGTTAACATCTGGTGGAGCCATGTATTAGACAGYAAGAGGTTCTGAAAACACCAGGCAAGTCCAGGAAACACTGAGAGTTAAAACTGATAAAAAAGCTCAAAGAGAAAGCAAGAAGTGCACTTTTGAGGGAATATTCTAGGAAGATACTTGAAACAAAGCACAAAGAAAACTTCCCACAGCTCCTGTCACAGCAGATAACAGGACTCTGCACATATGCTTGTAAACATCTAGGACTGCACCAGAACAGAAAGGATGCATCCCTTCCAGCAGAAATAGGTAAAAAGTTTGAACTAAAGTAACTCCAGRTTCAAAAGAACTCAGCGTTCTCTTGTGCAGTCTAACTAGAATGTTGGTAGCTGTCCTAAGTGTTTCCATTTGGAGTTAAAATGCTGATGAGAGCAATAGGCTCTTGAGTAGAACAAGGGAAGGAAATGTATTTGTTTACATTTAAACCTGATCTTGAGCAATACAGCGGAGAAAAACCCTCTAGGGGGAGCTAAGACAATGTAAAATCAAGTYACTGCTCTTCATAACAGCAACCAGGCTATTTCAAAATGATACAGAGCCCTTTGATGTGCATCTGAATGTAAGGAGGCACTCACAACAYGAGGTCCCTGATGTTAACAGCATAAGAGGGCTCTGCAGCAAAGATGAAAGCTGAAGAAATCAACAGCAAGTTGCTCTTAMTGCACTGCATCACTGAAAATTAAAGGTTCAGGAGTGGAATACTTCTCTTTTGTGATYCTGCTTTTGATAGAAGGCAAGCCACAAAATATATGTGCAGTGCTCAAAGTGGGAGAGGTAGCAAGGTCAACTGTACAGATGCCATGCTGTTCCTTCAGACACACTCCTGTAACAGCACTGAAAATATGCAAAAACACAAACCCAAGCATTTCCAAAGAGAATAACACCTTCTTCATGTGATGCTTGAAAAACGCTCCTTGAGAACATCAGATCAGTGGCAGGGGAAAAAAAAGATGAACCAACATGTGGGATTACTGAGAAAATAAGAGGTGCTGCAGAAAACATAAYTGTGCCAATGTATAAATCCAGAATGTAACACCAATTTGAGCAGGGTGTGGTTTTTCTCCACATACTTCAAACAAGAATGGGGTAKAATCATGAGGGGGTATAGAAAATAAAAAAGATGATTTTTTAAATTTTTTTTTTTATCAAGGAAACAAAAAAAATAGATTTGGGAGAAAAAGAGAAGTCTGAAAGGAAATGCAAAGGACAACTGAAGGCGAACATGTCTTATGGTGCTGTAGGGAAACCAAATCATCAAAGAGCAGAAAATCCTGAGTTTCTTTTTCCACAGGACTCATAATTAAAGTGTGACACTAATTGCCAAAAGATGTTAAAATGTATAAACATGTTTTAAAAGCCACTAGGCYCATTTATGAAGGAAAAATCCAAACAGGGATAAAACATCCAGCACAGGAAGGCCATACAGTAAMTGTTGCCAGAATCTGAGAAGCCATTTCAGCAGAAAGATCACTCTGTATTTCTCTCATTTATCCTCTTTTCCTCAGCTTCTGCTAGTGATTGCTTTCACAGGAAGATATCAAGCAGTTTGGATCCTAGGTATCACCCAGTATGGCTATTTTCATGTTTTAAATATTAATTAATTCAAGTTTTTTAATAGAAAAAGTAGCAAAGCCTCATTGCAGAATGTAAAGTAAAGGCAAGCAAGACAAAATGGCATAAAGCAAGTGGAGGCATCYTGGTTTTTGGAGGACATATTCTCCATAATGAAAAGATTTTGTAGGATTATTTCTGAACTAAACTGCAGGTCACACATGCAGGACTATTTCATTAGTTCATAGTTCTCTGCCTCTTTTGTTGTGTTTGGTAAGACTTAAAAAAATAGGCAACATCCCTTGCCATCATAGAACGAGTGCCCACAGTTAAGAGGTATTACAGCTTACAGTACCTTAGATTTATCATCCAAAGTCAAAGTTACACTCTATTTTACTTGGCAGGAAGAAAAGAACATTGAAATCAAAATCTGTTCTAGTTACAACAGCTACTTATTTGTGACTTCAATCAGATTTATTTTGAGATGTGGCAAAGCAAGAAGCAGGAGGTGCAGGCATGCAGCTTGAGCTGCTTCCTTTTTATAATTTCTTTTTTTCAGGTAAGCTACACCTTGGCAATYTAAGAAGGTTCCTCTACCCAAAATACATGGGTTTGGTTCTCTAAATTTTGCAGCATCTGGGGTGCTTCAATTTCAAATGAGGAATACTAAGCACTATTCTAAAACCCCCATGAAACTATTCTGATTTTATCCTTCCAGTATAAAAGCCAAGAACAGAAACCAAAAAGAGCACTTTTGCTTTTGCTTTGCAGTGGGATTATTCAGCTAAGGGCCTTCACAGCCCTGACACCTCTTCTGGCAGACCCTGTGGCACCCATCAGCTCAGCTCAGCCCAGCCCCCCAGCCCCTCACACATCAGGAGACCAGATGTGAAAGCTCTGAGCTGGGTGCAGWAAGGGAGCAGCTACCCAGGGATCCTGCCACCAACAGAACTTTCTATGCAAGACAAAACCCACATCTTTATATGTCAAACTTTGCTAGAGATTTTACTAGGGGAAGGCAACAGTATAGCAAAACCTGCACCAAAGAGTCAGGAAAGAATGACTACCTCAAGTGAGAATTTAAAAGCTTCCTCACAATTTCTGCTACTGTTTAACTTCCCTGACTATTAAATTTCTTTGTTCAGAACTGATTTTTTTCTGGCTTCATGGACTGTCACATGAAACACAGTTCAATCCACACATGCGCCACCTTTTGTCATCAGCTCTCACCCTACAGGAACCATTTCACACAAACCAAAATGAAGCAACTTCTAAATGAAGTAGGACAACTCTAACACAGCAGTTTAGACCAGGAAGTGAGGATCACCATATCCAACTGAAATTACAGGGGAGGATTTAAAGGGAAGATATAATTATCCAAAGGCTAAGGAGATGGATCATTGCCCTTTTATGATGGTTAAAGCCAGTGGAGACAGGCTGGGCTTTTTACTAATTTTAAAGATGGAAATTGTCAATGTCTTTCTTACAGAGGGCAGGCTGTTAGCAAACCCCTTTGAAGATGCCACAGCATGCACCTTAAAAAACCTCTGAAAGTCCAACAAGGACAGCATGCAAGTGCCCACCCCTTAAGAAAGCTCTGTATGACATACTGCCTGCCATAGGATCACACAGCCTATCAGCTGCCCTTGAGTGAGAGCCAAGGACCACTTTCTTCCCTTTAAACCATGAACAGAACAGAAGGAACAAGAATCTGGCATGAAATATTCCTTAGAGAAGCTTCAGRAGCTGAATAATGCATTCACACATCTGCTAACTGGTGCAGCTTTTTTTTCCTCTTTTTTTTTTAATTGCTTCATAGTTCAAATTCAAGCAATTTTGTAAGCAAAAGATTCACATGAGTCACCCCAAAGCTACTAACATCAATAGTAGTAATTCCTTTCAATCTACAATCAAACCTATGTGCCTGTGCGTGCAAACTGTACATGTGTGCATTTACCTGTGGTAACACTGTACTGAAATCTTTCTTTTTTATCCTTCCCAACAGAAGGTATAGTTTATGTCAGCTGTCCCTAGGCCAAGTGTTAACTTTGACTTGTCCAAATACAATTTATAAAATAAAGACCTTACACAAAAAGCAGTATTTTCTCCATTGTAAAGTTTAGCTCTTTCTGTTTAATTGCTCATTTATACTAAGTCACTAAATTAATGAATTTAAATAATTTTGAATACAGTACCTCAGCAGTCGTGAGGAATACATTCTCATCAATRTGTCGCATTCCACATGAAATAACACCAAGGGCAACTCCTGGGAACACATAGGAATTGTTACCCTGTCCAGGATAGAGAGTTTGTCCACTTGGAAGAGTGACAGGATCAAAAGGACTTCCACTGGCAAAAATCCCACGTCCCTAAATTGTAAGAAGAAAGCACATTAATTGAGAGATTGCTGTTGAAATATTTCTCACATCCTTTTAAATACCCATCAATAAATATCCATTTAAATAATGTGAAAGCTGGGCTGAATCTATTTAGCATCTCTTCTGAGAGGGTGTTAGAGCTATTTGCCTGAATATGTCTCAAGAACATCAGGATGCAGATCCTGCAGACTACTAGTGATTCTCTGTGGCTGTCTAACCCGATCTGTACCATTTAGAAGGAGGGAAACTGAAGCCAGCAGTCATTACTCACTTTGTGAATCCAGGCCAGAAGAAGCTCCATGGGAAATACAGATCTGTAAAACTCTAAGTGGGCAATACTGCTATGGTAGCAACAGGCGATGCTATTGGACTTCTTTCCCAATAACAAAGCACCCAAAAAATGACACTAAGGCAACTAAATGTTGTGCTTTTGGATGGGCTSATTTCTGAGGAGCTGTGGGCAGGCAGAGCTCTCTTCCCAATCCCCCACTTCTGGCCCTTGAGCCCATTCCACAGCTCAACAGAATGACCAAGGTGCAAGCTCTGTCCTAGGAACATCATCCCATAGAGAACAGCACAAGTCAGTGTGGAACCTCCTCTGCCAGCACCTTGGGAGTCCCCTCTTTGTAACATACTGAGCAGGGTGAGGGCACCAACTCAGGCACCTGCCAGTACTGATAAACCAGAATGTTTCCCACCACGTTTCTGGGTAATGCCAGGTAGGGCTGTGGCTGGCAGGGCCCAGGTATCATGCCCAGACTGGTGCAGGCAGGCAGTAGGGAAGAGCCAGCCKGCTTGGGGGAATTAAGGGAATTCAGCTATATGGATAATGGTTACACCATAACACTTGTCCTGAGGACATGAGATCTGCCTCTAACTCAGTTTAGGGTGCAGTTCATGTGGGAGTGGCACTGCACAGGGCTGGTGCCTGCAGCCCAAAGGCCCCTGGCTCCTGCTCTCTGGGGAGGGAGCACCCTCAGATTTAAACACTGAATTTAGGTGGAGAAGAAAAGCCAGCCTTTATTTATGCTAGCACTGCTAAAGTGATAAATATCACTGTTAAATACTTCAGAGACACTTTGTATCAGAAATATCTCTGTCTGGTTTAGAGAACTGAAAACTGAAGTGCACTATAGTGGATTTTAAAATAGGCCACTGTTGCTATTCAGCTTTTCAGAATATTCTGTTTTGTTTGGTGTCRTGCACTATAATCCTGGCCTGCTTATTATATGTTTTGGTGACAAATCAAATACTTCAGAGTGTCTTTTGCTCTGTTTACCACTTGTGGTTACCCACTACAACCAACCCWTCATGTAGATTGCTTCCCTGGCTCCTACACTGTGCTGTAATTACATCCAAGCTGTGGAGAATGGACATGCTAAATTTGTCTTTTAAACACTGAGAAACTGTCATTCAAAATGCCCTGTATTTGACAACTATGAAACACATATACATTTTAAATTCTAGGCTGAATTACAGGACAATATGTTTATCAGTACTTCTATAATAAATAAGCAAGCACAGTTCTCTTAATTTTTACYTACATTTATGTAACAGAAAACTTTGTAAGAAGAATCAATTACCCCAGYTCTTAATACAGAATGATTTTCAAGATTCTGTTTCATGTATTGAAATACTTTCTTACCCAAAAGAGTATTTATGAAATSTCAAATGAAAAGCATGCCACTGTGYGTATATATTACACAAAATGGTACASTTCATAATGCTTTAGTGWTTGATGGKGACTGATGCTTTGGTTAWARAAGATTATGAGTGTTGCCTACACCAATAAAAGCTATGAAATGTTTTTATAAGAGGGCAAGCATGCAGTGAATTCAATGAAATTGTCTTGATAAAATCTGAAAAATCTTTTAAATTATTTAACTMATTTTATCTATGTACAAAGACATTATTAGTACCTGCCGCTCCACCCTCTGTCCTCCTCCCTTTTAAAATTTAATTTCAGACTTTTCATGATTTATACTGGAAAGATGTTAATCTTTGCTTACCTCTGTGTATTTGTAGCACTGCTCAGCAGTACATTCTGCTTTGCTGGTGGGATTGCTGAGAGCAAAAATTATAGGATGTTTGTTTAGAGCAGCCATATCCTTAAGAATTTGTGGAGTAAAAGCACCACCAATTGCAGCAACTCCTAAAGAAGAAAAATACACATATAACAAGTAGACAAATTAAATTAGTTCAAGGTAAAACAAGCATGTCACTTGTAAAAGAACAATGCTCCTTTCTCTCTTTCTCCCTCCTTAAAATGGAGTTCAACCTTTTTCCTAACACGTAGTTGGAATAAAGTTTTGTATAAAAGACTTTGCAATAGTGAAACTTCAGTATTATCCCTAGCATAAGGCATAACCTATTTTGCCCTGTATGATCTGGTGAATTTCTCCTTTCCCTTTTCTCATGCCCTTTGTGTAAGATAAAAATGTTATCACTTAACCTGCAGCTGGGTCCAGTATGGACCAGATACACGCAGCCCTGGGTCCTAGAGTTCTGTGCGACAGACTGGAGAGTTTCTCCCAAATCCAGTGTGTCAGATTTCAGATTTTTCTGACATGATGAGTAAAGTCTCTGCCTTCTACATCTGAGCTGAGCTGACAAATAATAATTTTGAGTCTAGGCCTCCCCTGACAGCAACAATTTCTTTAATACATCCCTTTTCATTRCACCGTAGATGCTTTTCTATTCCCTCTACTGTCCACACTTATAAATGCTATTCATAGGAACTGAATGCCACTCTTGCAGGATGAAATCATCTAACTTAAGTTGCACTCTTCTGCATTGCAGACTTGCAGTCAGAACTTAGTTCTTGGACCTCAGACAATTCACAAAGAGTGGGGTGTTTGATGTTTTTGAGATGCCAAGGACTCCCGTATTTCTGAATAATCTACAAGAGCTGGGAATTTAAGGATATCCACACTTTCAGTGAAAATAAACAGATAAACAGATCTTGAAGTAAATCTGCTTTATTTTACTGGAGGCCTCTCTCACCTGGCTTGGAGAGAAGATAGCCTCCTTTGTCCTCACAGACCCCAGTGCTCTGACACCCCATTCTGCTTTCCACACAGCATCTGAGTTTCAAAAGCAGGGAAAAGAGCTTGTTTTCCCTCTCCTGGGGAGTGGAACTGGATTAAAACCCAGGCTGGGAGAGGAGAGCCTGAAACTTGAGCCTTTCTCAGGTCAGTACTGTAACATCTCGTCACGGATGCTCAAATGATCATCTTGACAGTGCCCAGTCTGAAAGGACAGCTTGGGATTTGCCTGAGGAGAGCCCCAGGCCCTTGGAGGAAGGWGAAAGGGGCCCTCACTGCCCAGAGCTGGCTCCAAGGTGGTGCTTCAGGACTAACATGATTCCACATGGAGCATGGTATCATCTGTTACATACTACTATTTTTTGCAACTCTGAGCTCTCTGTACTTGACCTTTTATGAATGGACAGGGATGCTTAGATGCAAAAGCTCTGACAGATCAGCTGAGCCACTCTGTCTTTGATGAACAGTAAAAGCCTGCAATACACCTTAGTTTCTGGTTAAATCTTCAGCTGCCAAGTGCTTAATGCCCGCTAAAACTGCTTCTGGACAGCCAGCTGTAAGAATGACAACTATTTTCACATTTAAGGTAAAACAAAATGCTTATGGCTATTTTTTTTAACTGCAGTTTCTTAGACTGGGTCTATCTAAATTAAGGCTTTTCCTTGAGCCATTGCAAGCAATGAAATGTGTATAAGGATTTGCTCAGTAAAACAGTGGGAGAAGGGCTATCARTGTATTTCCCCATGACTCCTGGTACTCTAGGGAACATACTGAATGTCCAATCACTCAAACCAAAAATCCCCAATATTAGTTTCTATTGCTGTTTCTGATGGAAGAGACTTCATTATACAGAATTGATAAGAGAAAGTGACCTTGAGGGAGAGTCACATAGCTTTACACATAAAAATTACACACAGCAAAACCCATATTTAATGGCAGCAAATCTTCCCTAAGCATCCACACACCTTTATCTGGACAAATATTCATTAATTCTGCTCTTCTGTCCCTCTAGCTTTTTCAGCCTTGTAGTATACTAAGTAAATTCTCTGGACTAGTTGGTCTCCTCTTCCAGTCATATCTTCAYGTAGCACAGGAAAAGAAACACTTAATTTAACTTGCTGATGACCACTAGTAAAAGCTGACTTTACTGAACAAGGACCATGTGGTGTAGGCATAGTCAAAACGTAGCTGTTAAAATGTAGGACAATTGTGACTGTGACATTTCAGTATTCTAGCACCTGATGAATGAATTTACTAGCCAGATAGATTAATCTTCAAGTCTTACTTATTTAAAAAAAGACCAAGAGTACTTGCATTTCACTCCCGAAACTGTCACTGAAATACAATAACCAAACTAYAGAGAGCTGAGCAATCCATTATTGAGATCACAGTCCTTCAGCTTTTACAAAAGAAAAGGTCTTGTAAAAGCTGCATTTTGGTCTGCAAAAAGGACTGCTTGCTAAGGACCTAAATGTGAGCAAAAAGAAGACTCAGATACAGCACCCTTGTATTTGCATAGCTTTACATGTGCTTAGCTCAGTTTTCTCACTCTAAGTTATTTGTATTGTATTACACCTTCCACATTACACCAGAAATAATTTAGGAAGGTGGTAAGGTCCTCCATCACATATTTAAACCCAGTCAGATTCTTTCCCCTGTAAAATGGATGGCTCAGAATGAAAGAAGTTTTACATGCTTGGATAGTTACTATTTGTTCAGTTGCTTAATAGAGTCCATTATGCACCCWGTATTTTCTGAAAACACACAAAGGTAAATTCTGTTCAGAGGAACTTGATCTTCTCTTCAGACAAAGCCAAATCCCCCTTTATTTTTTCAACAAAGAATAAGGTCATTGCCTTAAAGTCAAAGAAATTACCTATTAGCACGGACGGTTTTATATCTTTAACAATATCTTCTAGATTTTTCATTTCACGATGTTCGTGGGCAAAACGCTGTTTCTCATGTGTTAATGAGGCACGGCCCTGAATACAGAACAATAAGAAAAATAAACTTAAGTTTAATGGAACCCAATATCCTGTTTATATATCTGGTTAAACACATTCTTTTTTCATTTCTATTTTTRCATCTATCATATCAAACGAAGTTACACAGTGTACAGCTAATATGCTTAGGATAATACAGGACTAATCTATTTGTCTAAGCAATCAATAAATTCAGCAATTGTACTTTAAATCAAAAATAGCTGTGGAACACCACAGCATTAACATCTACTTGAGCAATTATACGAGATTTGCAACTTAGCAAAATAAAAATAGTTTCTCCTAGCTTTTTCAGCTTTGCTTTTGCCTGAAAGTATGGAGACTATATGGTGTGAGTATTTAGACTACAGTGGAGTGTACATTTTTCTTCACATTTTTCATATTTAAGTCATTCATTATTAAGTATGGAATATAAAAATAATTCTAACCAGATGTCTGGTGCACTGTTTCTGCATTAGCAAAATTGACTTAGTTGTGAAAAAACTTTTGCCCTGATCTCTACTGGCAATTTCCACCCACCAATGTCCACCAAGGTTTCCAAACAGAATACGACAGATGCAGGAGAAAGGGCTACAGAATTATCACTGACATTGACTTGGGCTGCAAAGTGGGTTTGAGCTCAGTGTAACGTGGAGTGCAGGCTGAGAATGGGCCAGAGTTTGTGCAAATGCCCTTAGTTGTCTAAATATGCAGAGCTTTGTCTGTACACAGACACCTGAAAATGTCAGCAGAAAAGTTTAAAATGAGCACACCGCCGCCCCTTGTTTTAGTCTTGGACCTGCAGAAAAAATCACTGCAAAGGCACTTTTCAAACACAAGTCGAGAAGATGGTTCCAGCCCTCCAAACATCTTTCAATTTCAGACAGAAATATGCAGATTAAACAAATATATCAAGAGATACATGAGGAAAACTGAATGCTGAATATAATTTTGACCAAATAGCCAGAACAGGTATGTATTGTCTCCCCCCCCCCCGCACCTTTTACAACTGGTAAAATGTAAGTTTCCTTAATCTTAGCAAGATTATTAAAGCTACAGTGAAGTATTGGAACAGAATTCATTCCATGATTCCACCAAAGTCTATGAATTTGAAAGTTTTGGCTCAATTTAAGCCTGCACACATCATCAGACATAAGCCACAATTAGCTTTTCTAACAAAACTGAGAAAGCTGATGCTTCATTTCAGACCACAATTCTGCAGTGTGGTAGCATGTGGCYGTGCCAGTCCCATCCCCGAAGCTCCTCTGCTGGTCCTGGCTCAGCCACTGCCAGAGCTGGTGGGCAGAAGAAGAGGCTGTTTCTCATTTCCATCTGCAAGGAAAAGTGCTTCCATCCCAAGGGTGCCACAGGAAGCTGTCATGTGGTCAGGGCTGACTGAGCTGCTCTGCCCCACAGCGTGCCAGCGTCTTTTGGCTCACCCATGATTATTACACAGCATTTCCAGAGATCTCTGTTTTCTCTACACATTTTTATGTCTGGATGGGCTCATGCAGGTCTTAAGTGTTCTCCTAGAGTGATCAGCACAGAAATACTGAGATAGGGACACCTGATTTCTTTTGTGGATAAAATGTGGAATTGTCAGCCCTGAGGGAATGCCGCAGTATTAATCATTTTTGGCATGTTCATGAATCATTCCACCACAGTGTGCATTTTGCAGCCTGCCATTTCCMAGCATCCCAGCAGATGTCTCCACAGTCTGCACACACACTTTAGACCCATCTCATTTTAAAGCAGGAATTTTCCTTAACTTTTTCAAGGGAAAAATAAGAAGCTTTCTTTTTAGTCAGCAAAGAAGAAACCCCAACATTTATGACTTCCAGACCAAGAGCTTGTTGCTAGGATTAACTGAAAATATTTTAATAAAAGCCACTTCTCATTCTAATCTGCTGACTGGTTGGAGTTTAAATGCTTGGTGGCAGGTTTTCTGGGGAGCCAGGAGTGAGTGCCCTGGGCCACCATCCAGTCCCAGGTTGCTTCTTGAGATGCTTCCTTAATGGTTCACCCTGTTGCTGCTGAGGAGGCCAGTTTTGCATCTGACCTTAAAACACAACCTCTAGGAGACTGCTTTGGGCCAGCAAGGAAAAAAACATCACCTCCAAGGGCTGTGACCYGCTCACTCTTCAGGCTGTGGCAGGCTGGTAGTTCTGAGCCCCTCCAGGATCTGCAGATCTGGACAGATTGCTCAGGAAAGGTGACCTTTGATTTTTTCTGCAGTAGGTAACAGCCAAGCGATCYGGCTGACATCTTAGTGGATAAAAATCTTGCTATTCTTTCATTTTCAATTTCAGTCAAAACAAACAACCAAAATCCTTCATGAAGCAGACTTTCTTTTTTATACAGTTTTACACTTGACTGGATTTTGAGTAGGTGTTAAAACACTGATGAAACACCAGGGATTCCAARTCCTGACATTGACAATGATCTCTCATTTAATTGGCTACAAAGGAGTGCTCAAACAGTAAGGATGTGACCTACTGCAATGTTTTTCAGGCTGCTAGGTAGAGAGACTAATGCTAGACAGATGGGTCAGCTCAGGTCAGATTCACTTCTGCCTTACCCTAATTTCTATCTGTTCTTAATTTCACACATGATATTCTACCATTCTAAAAAAATATACAAAAAAAAACCCAAACAAAAAACTCAATGCAAGTAAAAACTCAAACACAATTTAAAATTTACTTATTTATTCAGCTTTGGTCTGAATTAGTTTGATCCCATTAGTCAACATCGATCACGTCTCCAAGTAAATATTTTTCCAGCATATTAACTAAGAATGAAATATTAAATTATGTGGCTTAGTAAAAATAACAACAGCTATGTGCATAGACATTTTTGCTTGGAAAATGCTTATAAAAGAAATTATATGGTTGGGTCATTTTTTGGTTTTTTAGTATTTATATTTGAAAATAAATTAGAATCATAGAATGGTTTGGGTTGGAAGAGACCTTAAGGATCATCTCCTTCCACCCAGCCTGCTGTAGGCACGGACATCTTCTCCTAGTCYAGGTTGCTCAAAGCCCCATCCAACCTAGCCTTGAACACTTCCAGGGATGAGGAATCCACAATTTCTCTGGGSAACCTGTTCCAGTGTGTCACCACTTCACTATAAAAAAATCTTTTCTTAATTTCTAATATGAATTGACCCTCTTTCAATTTAAAGATGAAATTCCTTGTCCTATCAGTCCCTGCCCTTGCAAAAAGTCTCTCTCCAGCTTTCTTATAGGCCCCTTTAGSTACTGGAAGGCCAATAGAAGGTCTCCTTGGGCCTTCTGTTCTCCAGGCTGAACAATCCCAAGCCTCTCAGCCTTTCCTCATAAGAGGTGTCAGAAATGTATCTTCATTGTTAATTCAGTGATCCCGAAGGAGCTACATAACACCTCCCTAAGCTCTACATCCAAGATTTCAAGACCAGCTAGTTGATTACATAACTTCAACAGTTTAGAGGCTAGTCCTTTAGACAGTATTTTTTTCTCCACAAACTGATAAATTCCACCAAGCAGAAAGGCAGCAGCAGGACCATGACTAGTTTTCCTCTGTGCCCTGCCAACAGGGCAAGCAAGAAGGAATAAACAGTTCCGTTTTGTGTATCTTCCTTAAAATAAGGGGTTGCCAATCCGTTTAGTACAAGCTTCCAGACATTCATCCCTGAATGCCTATAGCTGGAATAAGAAATCACAGAGTTTTTGCCAGCCAGCAGAAAGAAGCGGATGGAGCCAAAATGCAGATGTCTCAGTTTTGGATTTGTGTGGTTTGCTGTCTTGTCTCCTTCCTGACACTGGAGTGGTGTGAAGTGGCTGGACCTGTCAGTGCTGAGCTGCTCTGACTAAAACATCTTCCAGAAGCACAGAGCACATCTTCTGACATGTCCATTTCCAGCCCTGGCTTAGCCAGCTTTTGTACTGTGGCTGCTGGGAAATGAGCAGTAAAGGATCAACACAAAGCAGCATAAATCAGAAATTGCTCTGGTCTGCTTGCATCTCCATAATCCTAAACCACTAACATGGCACAGAGCTTACTGGTATTTCATTTCATCTCCTAATAGGAAAAAGAAAAAAATGTAAATACACAATATTTTGAAGAGTTTGAATGGGCTCTGAGGTTTCTGTGTACGAAGCTGAGTCTTTTAAGTAGAAACATCATCTTCAGTCACATTCAGATATGTCTTCTAAGTCCACTGTCTTGCTCTTTCAGCATCATTAACAATTCTTTCAGTCAATGAAAAGGGCTCAGAAAAACCAGCAGGTTAGAGACCTTTGCAGTACACCAAACCTCTGTACAGTCTCACCGTTTCACTGGAGCACCTCAATGCTCACCACACAGGGAGAGATTCTTGGACAGATTTTTTTCCAGGAGCTGYTACCAAAGGATGTTATTGCACTGYTGTTTGAATAGCTGTACAAAGACTCCTCCAGGCCAGGCATCAGCTGCCTTAAGGTGCATTATGTTTTCTATAATGTACAGYATATGTAGATGTACATAAAGATATATGCCTCACTCCTGCATCAAGGGACACTATCCAAATCCAAAAAAAAATCTTTCACACTGAAATCCACAGATGAACCAAGAGATTTAATGTGATACCTGTGCAACTATTTAGAGGGGAGGACACAAACTCACAAACTCTTTCAATAGAAAGAGGAAGGCAAAGTGAGCAAAAGAGGTTATATATTCTTCTTGCTTTTACTTCCCAAATGTATTCATAATCCCAAGAAAGAAATAAAAAAAGCACCAAAATATTTCCTTATAATTTAAAATGCTATATAATCTTCTATGTTTTTCTTGTCTTTTCTAGAATAATTAATTTTCTGGGGGCATTTCAATAAGTTTGCTTGAATTGGAAAAAAAAAAAAAACAGACAGAAAATAAAAACAGCCAACAAAAAACCTACTAAAAACTAATGTACCATGAAGAAAATCAAAGTGTCTTTAATGGATAATCAGACTGCCTGAATAAACTACACAATATACTTTCACTAGAATACTGAAGGTTGAGAATATTAATAACACTCACAAAGATTAATAATTCTTAAGTCCAAAAACTCAAAATCAAAATTCCAGAAATAACTTTTTAGTGGAAAAGTATTGCTTCTATCAGAGTATCATTCTGTACCAAGAAACTTTTGGGTTATTTTGGATTTGAACAAAAGAGAACAAAGCAGCCTGAAAACAGATATATTAGAAGTCACCGTGGTATCTGAGATGGAAAGTAATATGAACCAAATTCTTTATTAGCAACTGAATTACAAAGGTGGACTGTGTTAAATCAGCAGATGAAGTAGAGAGATAAAGAAACAATGGCAGCATTCTCTGATTGTGACATTATGTATGAAAGATGTTGGCAATCCTAAAATGTCTCTCCTTAACGGGTCAGAGTCGCTGGTATTGTATTTTGTTATTACAAAACACAGTCACAGGAACACCAGGACCTTTCAATTCAAGGAGCAAAAGGAAGTAACAGGACTCAGTAGTGAATAGTTCTATTAAGAAATTGTTTGTATTTTGGATTTGAAATGAAAACAGTTCATAGGGAGCCGTTTCAGGGAGGGTTCTGAAGTTTTTAGTTTAAGGGTCTGATCAACAGGGATCAGGTTCCAAGCAAATGTACATCACAGTTTTCACAGAAAGTTACCCTTATCGTCACATTATAGCCAAACTGAGGCTCAGATAACAAACAACAATGACCCATCAATAAAACCCTGAGAATTTTCATAGAAAACAGCTGTAAAAACAGGAGACCAGACTGCACAGCAGACATCTATATGGGAAATAAGAAAATGGGAGGCAAACCTTACAAATGCCACCAGCGTGCAGCCTAATGGCATGGCCTGTCAGAGCTGGTTCTGCCGCAGGAGCCGGGGCTGCAGAGCAGAGCAGCTCTGTGCCAGCCAGGCCAGAGAGGCAGGGCTGGAAGCTGCCCAGAGCTGCTCCTGCCATCAGTCCTGGGCAGGGCTGGAAGCTGCCCAGAGCTGCTCCTGCCATCAGTCCTGGGCAGGGCTGGAAGCTGCCCAGAGCTGCTCCTGCCATCAGCTGGGAGGCAGCTGCGAAGGAGCAGAGCCCCCTGACGACTGCGCTGTCCCACATTCAAGGCACTGCTGGCTCTCGGCCTGTCTCACAATCAGGGCAGCACAAATCTATTTATATAAACACTTGCCTCTGTTTCACTGTGTCAACTGTGGCTTATTTAAACAAGAGCTCAGARATCAGTACACAGATAAATTCATAAAATAATTTGAGGTTCTTAAATAATGAAGACATGAGAACCACAAAAGACATGAGAACTGAAGACCAGGGAGCAAAGCAGTCTATTAGTAACTTGAGTATTTCCAACTGCAAATGCTTTAAATGTTTTGGTTTTACTTGCATTTTTCCTGTGAATTCCCTGCTGCAAAGTTTAAGTACAAACAAACAAAAAAGCAATTGTGAAAAAAAACCCACGTGGTTAGGAGTCATAGGAGAAGGTAGTGAAGCACCTCCCTTTTGGGAGATGGTCTCTATGTGGCTTTTTTATCTGTTTCATCACAAGTAAATCGCTGGTCTAAAGGCTGTTGAGAACTCCGGGCAGTGACTACAGAGAGACYTCCATGGGGTCGCCCCAGAATCAAGAAAGGGATGGCACGGGGAGGGCACAGAGAGCGGGCTGGGAGGGGACAGGCCGGGCTGCCACAGCCAGAACTGCAGGACAGCATCAGGTACAAGTCAAAAAATGCAAAATAAAAAGGGTGGAGGCATGGATATGGACTCACTGAGTAGGGGTTGATTGAAGTCCAAGGGCCTGCAGGTGATAGGCACCCTGTGGCACCTCATTTAGGAACCAAAAATTAGAGACATGCAAGCCCTCCCAAAACCCCATACTGAGATTCTATAAAGTGACAGTGCCTCCTGGTCAGGCCCATCCTCTAACACCTAAAGGTGAAGAAAATACATTAAAACTAAACTAGGCAACTTTGGCACACAACTAATAAACAGTTTGTTGCCAATTGTGTGAAAAAGACACAAGATTTTGAGGAGACAATGTCATAATAGTTGGCAGTAAAACATACAATTATGGTTAAGAAATACAATTCTGGTGTTGATGTTAAAACTCATTGTTAGAAAAGTAGGGCTGTTTTAGTCCTATAAAATTTATAAAGTACCCTTTCCATGTAAGTAAGCACATGTGGTTAATAGGTTAACAGGCAGGACAAAATTTATAAAGACAATTATTTCAAGAAGATAAGATCTGAGAACCAGAGCAAATCACAAATCCACAGAACAGCAGAAAATGGAGCAAATCAATAATTATTTTCAGTAACAGAGCATGAGCAAAAGAAATAATAAACTGCTCAAATTAGGTCCCCATCTCACCAGTACATCTAATGCACACAGAGTCAAAGAGTTACGTGCCAACAAAGGCAACGGGCTTTGGTGGTGTCTCCTTTAGAGAAACACCCCACCAATCACCCTTTTGCCTTGTCCTCACTTGTTTTCATACATTACTCACTGAGCATGAGTAATGCCACGAGCATTCGGAGAGAAATTAATGTTTCCTTTTTGCAAAACTTGTACTTGATATAGAGCATGACAAATGCGAGATTTAAGTGCACAGATTAATTCCCCAGACATCAGAAAAACTGATGAGGCAAACAAGGATTGCTTTGCTGGGATGGTAGATGAATAAAATAAGACAGAAACTGCTTTGAGTGATTGTGGCTCCTTGGAGATACTCAAGGCAKTGCATCTTTGCTAAAATGTAAATGATTTTTTTGGCTGAAAGAGTCCCAGCCAGTTGCAGTCAGCCATAAAAGAACTTATCAAGAACAGAAGTGTCAGAATAATTGACTGTTGATAAAAAGAAAGCTAGAAATAATTAAAAGTAGCAGAACTGGCAGACAGTGGTTTATAAAAGTTAAAAACATTATCAAATTCATCTAGCATAAAATTTAAACTTTTTAAAAGAATKATTATTGATAAATTTTTTATTAAATCAGTAACAGTCTGGATAGGATTCAGTTCAATATTAAGATATTTCATTGTGAGCTCTGAAAATTCTTTCACTTGTTATATGAGTTTGGCACTGAAATTCTGGTATTATTCCAAAWGTCCCCCTTTATCTTCCATCATTCTCTAAGCAAAGACTGAACTATGTATGTACCCAGCTTTGATCAAATCATGAACTTTAATCAGGGTCATGTCCAATGCCAGTTAATTGGTTGTGAGAATCTTTGGCAAATAAAATTGCCAGGGATAATGAAATAGGGGAAAGAGGATSAAAAATGAAATCCTTTTATGTGATTATTTACAGGTTTACTTGATTACCTCCATTATAATTAATCAGGACCATAGAAATTGTTAAATTTTTGGGATCTATTTCATACTAGAAAATACTAGAAGATCAGTATTTTGTGGGCTTCAGCCTTCAGACCTCAGTGAATATTCTTGTGTTTGTCATAAAGTGTTTAGGATCACACATCTAATGGATATTTAGAATACAAATCACTCAACTAGACACAAGTATTACTGTGCTGAACTAGAAAGAATAGAGTGCAAAACTGTCCAAAGAAACATTTCTCCACAGTGACTTAATCTTTAAAATTAAGGATGACATTCGTCCCTCTGCAAAGGAGCAACTTTTGTGCACTAGAGATAATGTGGTGTACAAAAATGCCTTGCAAATGATAGAAAAACTTCTATGCAATTTAGAAATTCAGAACTAAAGATGAGTCCCAACTGATTATGTATAAYCTTCAAGTACAGAAGAGTGCAAAACCAACTTAAAAGTGTCTCTTAATTAAGCATTAAAATTTCCATTTGAATGCACTGGGATACTTAAGACAGTAAGTTTGAAAAAGTCACACAATTTTAAGTATATGATGTGCAAAACCTCCTCACTCGCCTTTCAAAAACAGTTTCAAAASGTGAAAGCATTCTGAACAAACTTTAAAAGACCAAACAACAACCCCAGACTGGTATCTACAACACTGTAAATTCTCTAAAAGGAATTACAGAACACAACTATGGACAGTATAACAAACACAGCTCTATCACCAGCTCTTTTACCACAACATAGCAGAAAAGTTGGTCATCAGGCTTGGTTTAATGAAAACAGATGGTTCCCATGGGGGGAAAATAAAATTAAYGGGAGAATGAAAACACAGCTGCACTTGAACTAAAATTAAAAAGCCACAAAGGAAAAATTCAGCAACAAAAGCCTGATAAGTGACTTCGTGGCAGCTTTTGAGGGTGGGGAAAGAAGAAAAAGGTGGAAACTGCAGCCAGGTCAACAACATTTCCCAGGTTATTTTTCTTAGAACTGGTTGAAATTCTACAGAAAGTAGATGAAAGGAGAAACAATATTTAAATCTGTAATAACACATTGCAAAATTAATGATCAAAAGCTAGCAAAGAATATAGATTATATAAAAATTATAGTTGGACAAAGTAACTGCTGAGTCTTGAGCAATTTTGTTATTTCTTATACTGCTAAAGCAACTGATCAGAATATTTCTAGTACTGAAAAGGTCTCCCTGCTTCACATAGAATTCTTTTGATCAAGAAGGTTTTAGTGAGGCAAATTTTAAGGGACTCTTATTATCAGGTTTTCATTGATACATGTCTTTAGTAGTAAGAAATAAGTGTCAGCGTAGTTTATGCAAAATCTGATTAACTGGTGATCTAGGCTCTGATTTTGGTAATTCTTACCTTTTCAATAATGAAAGGGTTTGTAATAACAGAATTCTGATTTTGTTCTCATAAATCTTCCTCATTTTATTTCTCTTATCTCATTTCTACGAGTTTGGAAAGTTCTTCAAGCCTTGCAGCATTTTTCTGCAATCAGCTAAAGCCAAAATAATTTCCTAAGTGGACCTAAATCACAGCATTCTCTATCAGGCCAGAAAAAGGAACCAGGAATAGTTTAATTATTTACTCACAGTATATATAGCTTCCCAGCAGTTAAATCTCAAGCCTCTTGAGGCTTACATTGTATTTTCYTTCTTTGCAGGGAGGGTATTTTGCCCATTTTTTTTTTTTAACTTTTCTGTGAGGGAAGATTTTGCTGCAGAAGAAAGCCAAGAGAGGACTTGCAGAGCCCTACACCAAGGCCATGTTTCCTTATGTCAGCCCAGGCCTTGCACTGACAGATGTCCCTCAAACACAACACAGCAGCAAGCCCCCACCCGTTCTCCAGCCCCTCAGGACAGCCAGATGGGAAAACTGGTGCTGCCAGGTCTTCCAGGAACGCAASCAATGACCTGAAATATGCACCGTCGGTTCCTGCTGCTTGCATCAACATCTGGCCACAAATTCAGCCCTAATCTACCTCAGACAGCTGTTATGTCTGGCGATCACAAACAGTTCACAAATACACTCCAGGCAGGACATGAAATTCAGTGGACTCATTTTTGGACAAAACCCAAATTAAAGCTCCACCAAGAAGAATAAGCAGAGGAAAGGAACATCGAGGCTGTGTGAAACACTGATTGGTTTTGGCACTGCTTGAGAGTGCAGAAGCTCAGAGGTGGTGAGGAARGAATGCAGTCACCGAGTCACTAAAAATTTAGAACGTATGAAAGGAATGAGTCTCTGCTTACCAARAGCAACAGCCCAGATTCTCAGATGACTGGCAAATTAGCAGTGAGAGGTGTGAAGAGACTGGCACAAGAAACAGGGAGTGAGAAGAAAGGAGAATGGCTGGTTAACCACCTCGGCTGGATGGACATGCAGCAGAGACCTCTTTTACTGCTTCAGGGCTGTGAAGCTCCTACACTTCTGCCCATTTGTTTTCTCAAACAAAAGGAAATAGAGGTGATTTTAGTTCAATACTATTGAACTAARATCACCTCCTGATCACCAGGAGGTGATTTTAGTTCAATAGTATAATTTGATATGCCCAGTTTCTATGGTGAAAGAAATGGTGCAACCAATTACTCTTAGTCAACCTCAAGGTTTCTGGCGCCACAGATAATACACAGGCCTTCAGTCATTTATGTTTGGAGATAAAACCACTTAAAAATTACTAGATGAAAACCAAAAGGATTAAAAATACACRTTAAACAAACAATTAAGCACCAGAGGAAAAAAAAAAAATCACTGTCCTAGATATGTGCATTCTTCTGTACCTGATCAGGCAACCTTTGTGCCTTCTGGCAAGGGATGACCAAGATGATCTTGGTATTATTTGACCATCTCGATGTCTACGATTGTACTATTTTCCCTTTAACAGTATGAGTGAAAGGTGCTGTGATGCTGTTCAATAAGCCAGCAGACACTGCCTGCAGAATGCATCCTCCTGATGCACAGTTGTGTGAACCACAAAAGACCTTTAATGTCAGACAGCCAAAGAACACTGTGAAGTGTGGTACCAACAAGGATGACCACAAATACTTCAAACCAAGCAGCAAGGTGAAAA
This sequence comes from Cardinalis cardinalis, assembly GCA_014549065.1. Taxonomy (NCBI): domain Eukaryota; kingdom Metazoa; phylum Chordata; class Aves; order Passeriformes; family Cardinalidae; genus Cardinalis; species Cardinalis cardinalis. The sequence goes on from JACDOX010000140.1 coordinate 1,512,320, forward strand.
AGCAAAGGCAACTGGCCTCTCATCTATTTCCTTTAAGTAGTTCACAAACTATTAAATACATAACTACCTTTTAAAACACACCAGTTTCTTTATTCTGGCACAAGGAATTCATATGTTTCTTTACTTTGGCACATGGAAGGAATGAGGTAAGGGTGACTGATGAAGTCTCTCAGCAGCTTCAAATTCTGACCAGTGTTGATAGCACTGCAGACCACAACATCTGCAACATGAGCTATATCACTGGGCAGAGAAGCTTTTTGTTGCAATGCATCTCAGCTCTTGCAGAAGGATGACCTGCCGGCTATCCTAGTAATGTGCCTATACATCTTTGYCCAAGATTGTGCTAACAAATAATAGTCACATTTAGATGGGAAATATTAAACCCTGAAGTTGAACATTTATTTTCTTACACGTTTTTAAATGAAATGCTGAAAAATTTTCTTCATTATGTGCTCATTCCTAATAGAAACAGAACAGGAACTCAAAGCATAATCATCCCACCRGCCAGTCTGTCACTAATTTAATAAACTTTAGAAAAGAAAAACAACTCACTATCCCAAGAGAGATATTTTTGCAGTTGCATTCACAAAGAATATGTCCTTGTCTTTATCTACAGAATGCAAGTAAGTGTCCTGATACTTAAAGTAATTACAAAATTGTATTACCTTTACGACTAATCCCTTCGAGTCAACCAACCAAATTCTTTTGATAGCTGCATCTTTGGATAGCCCTTCTTTTTCCATAGCCATAAGAATGAGGTTTGCTATTCCCAATGCAGCCTGAAGGAAAAAGAAGAAAAGTAGAGTACAAAACAAGAAATGAAAGAAATGCCCAGCTCACATATTTCATTTACCTACTATTTTAGATAAGTTTTCTAATTTTAATRAACAATAATATGGAATCATTATTTTTTCATAAAATAAACGTAATGAACTGTAGCTACCATTTGGTAATTAGAAACCATAACACAGAAGAAGAGCATAGATAAATCTTAAATCATAYAGACAAATCACAGCATAGATGAATCTTCAGACAGCTCTTAGCATGTGAAGAGCACAATAAATGTTGAGGCTGGAAACTAGAAAATGCTAGAACTAACATTTGTTCCACATAATGATAGTTCCAGCCCTGGAAGTGTACCAGGTTGGACAACTATCTGGTCTAGTGGAAGGTTCCCTGCCCATGACAGCAGGGGTCGAACTAGATGATCTTTAAAAGGTCCTTCCAATCCAAACCATTCTMTCAGTCTATGATATTCATCTCAGAATACATGAAATACTTTTTCTTCTTTGAAATTTTTGTCATTTAAACTAAAGGAAATAACAGTCTGCATGCCAGAAAGTAAAACACAAGAGCTTTTGCTCTTATCTTTTTCTAAGATGTCCATCAGAAAGGTAAGTCTCCTTTTACATACTATTCATGTGTTTTGTAACTCTAGACTTGGCTGTGCTCCCAGTCAAAGCAGGAGAAAGAAAAACTCACRTATCAATCTTTTGCTGAAACACTTTTCATTCTTACTGGATTTTATAATATTTCATCCAACAGATTAAATGCAGGTACAGATTGAAAACCATGCAACAAAACAAGCCAACAAACTGCCCAGTATTTCTGATTACAGACCCGTACATGTATTTTTTGGGGTTGGTTCTGTTTCTTATTCTTTATCACTGATTTTCACTGGGAAGCAAGTGAGATTTTTCCTTTTTTTTTTGCTAAGAAATAATTAGTTTTATTAAGAAACAGCTCTTGCAGCAGGGGTGATAGCTACCATTACCTCTTGGCAGCAACAGCCACACTAAAACTATTGACAAAAAAATAAACATTAGATCATTAATTCATCTGCTTGTTGAACATGGAAGAAAACCAGGGGAAGGAACTCCAGAAAGATGGATAGTCTTGCTGCAGTACGGTGATGACATGGCAGATATGGATACAAGTCACTTTGAAAACTGCAGACATAGCACCAAATATTTAATGAAATTAAAGAAGCCAGCATGGGGTTGTAGGCTTCATACAAGAGATGATAAGCCATACTGTAGAGAAGTACAGCCTGCATTTGTGTGTCAGCAGCTTAGAAATTAATACTCAAAAATAAGTATTAAAAAAAAGTGTGCATAAAGATCTTCAGAAATGGATGGCCTTAATTTGCAGAATACTGAAAAACTATATTCAATGCAAAAAAAATCAAAGGGGCACTTCTTACTAAATAATGCTGACTTGGGTAAATATGTTAAATTTGCTTTCTCCACTGTATTTCCTCATCTTTCAAAAAATGTCTTGCTTGGTTATATCAAGAGCAGTTCAATAATTTACAGTGGAAGAGCTAAAACTTGAAGTTCTAAAAAGAGAGCAGATCTCCAAAAAATGTTTTATGAATAATACGAGGCTTCAGCAGATGATCAGAACTTTTTCTGTGAATTTACATTTGAACTAAAAAACAACTTTCAGCAGGTGTTAGTGATTATTCTACTCATTTAATCATCTTGTTTATTGGACACATGTAACTCAAGTAAATATTAATAAAACTCATCATAGTACAATTTCCCCAATGTATAAAAATACTTACYTCTCCAGCTCCCTGGAACAACACTGTGTGATCTGACAATTTGTTCTTGGTGATACGCAGAGCTGCAAGAAGACCTGCAACAGCAACAGATGCAGTTCCTGGAAAAAAAAAAAAAAAGAGAATATATCTGGTTATATATCTGGTTATTCTTAAAACAATTACAAAACTTTACATTTTAAGTAATACCACAGCATCTTTTGGCTAAAAGATACAAGTACTGAGGGTAGTAACAAACAGTTGAGTGGAGTTAGAGTTTGCTCTCCTTCATTCTTACAAAAGTTAAATGAAAGTGAGAATACCATCAGAGTAACATTAAATAAAATAGATTGATTCTATGGATGGGTATAATGACTAGGCCATTCAAACTCTTGTAAAATATTCTAGTTATGACCTTTTTTAGAACGAAGAGTATAAGAGTCCAGAGAGAAATATTTTGAAGAAATCGAGATACTGAAAATTAAGTTACTGATTTCATTCTTCAAGTAGATATACTTCAAGTATAGTAAAATACAAGGCTAAAATAAAACTTTATTTCTCATGAGGAGGTTGTCAGAGTGGAATATCAAACTGAACATTTATAGAGAAGCTAAACCAGCTGAAAGAATAAGGCCAGCTTATTTAAGACTTCAGCCCACTGTGACAGGAGTTTCAGTTTAGTATCTTTTTAAAACATTTGGAGGCACCTTTCAAATCTATGTTTGAGTAATACCACACAGGGAAAAAGGCTAACATTTAGTTTCATGATTTAGCCTGGGCAGGTCTTTTTTCTCCAAATCAGAACCCCAGAAAAAAGATACCTGTCTGTCTTTGAATGGAGAAATTTTGGTCCTCATTGTGAGAAACAGCTATTAATAAAAAGTAGAGCAAAAAAAAGAATTCAAGCARGCATCTAATTCAAACTTGTTCACAGTGGCAGAGGAAATCTAACCTCTGTGCTTGCTGACATATCTTTGTCTAACTTGTCCTTAAGGTCTTCTTTCAAATATGCTTATATCTTCTCACCAAGCTATTCCAGTGCTTAACTGTACTCTAGGTTGAAAATTTCAAATCTAAACGTTTCTTTTCTTCTTCTATTTCTTTTCAGCCTCTTATCTACTACTGGAAAGCCTGTTACTTTGCAGAAAGTAATTTATTACATTTGAAGACTGATGGCGTTCCAATCAGCTTTGCTTATCTGGAACAATACCAATTCTCCCACTCTTTCAGTAAGTTAAGTTTTCTTAACTTGAACTGCTGCACCCAAATAGATACACTGCTCTGCASGTGAATTGTCAGCACTGCTGAGTCAAGCTGTCAGCCTCTGTTGTGCTCAAGGAAGTGGTGTTTGGTCACCAGGACCTCACATCTGGCTCTTCTGACCAAAAGACTGAAGGTGACTCCTTCTCCCCAACAAAGCCTGCTGGAAGGGGAAGACTTTCTTTCATGTGTTTGTGACTTCATGCAACAAGCCTGTATTTTTCACAAATTATTATCATCACTAAAGCATAAGGCAGCCCACAAAAAAAAAAATCAGACTCTATTCCTGCAAGAAACTTGGATCCTATGGACAGGAATATAGCGGACAGGAATATAGCAGTGGGGTAAATAATACCTCCAGCAAAGTTCTGGATTTAGAGGAGATTCTGAAGAACCAATTGCAGACAGCACTGATTTCTCTAGGACTGAAAAAGCTGTCCAGACGCTAACAATTAGGTACTGAAAGTCAAAACATGGGTTTCAACAGTCTTTGAAGATTTATAATGCCTATCTGATTCAGAGAGAGCTGGACCGCAGGGAGATGAACACAGGCCCTGCAATGTCCAGTTCCAGGAATAAGAAGTGAATTTGAATTCTTCYCTTTCTGCGCAGCAGTTTTCACTGACTGACTCAAGGAAATCAAAGATGAGGCCATTAATTATTTCGAGAAGTCTGCAAGAACTTGCAAGAAGGAGATCTGTTGGCTCCTACAAGTCTGTTTCTGATCACCACTGCCCTATCTGCAATTGCCTACAAGCCACACAGTTGAGGGGAAAATTCATATTGCTACTGATTTTTCCTTCATAAAAAGTGTGAAATGGCTATGACCAGCCTGACAAAAGCACTCGGCCCAGAATCTGCATAYTGGACAGTTGCTCTCAATAAGCAGCTCCTCTAAATTTGCTATTCACAAGTCTATTTTCTCAGAAACAAGGTGAATTTTAAAGCTGAGATAGCAGTAATCCCCATATTGAACTCTATGAGATGCTCAATACAGGCATTCATACTTCAGGCACACAGACCATTGATTGTCAAATATATGTAGCTAAAACTACAGGACCTAAAAGAACAGAAGTAGTAAGAAGCCTGGTACTGGCTTCTTTGTATTGTACTTTTCTTCAATRACATCATTTGGATGTTGAAGGCTGGGTTTGAATCTGTGGTTTGTAGGTAAGATCATCTAAGTTTCAAGAATGGTTACTTTTTCAAAAATAAAAGGTAATGCTTAATAAAATTTAAGAACACATTTTGAAGTTAGAAAGTCACTTTGTGRAGCAAATCCACTAAAACAGTTAAAAAACATGTGTCTTCAGAATTATGTTTGTTACGTGCTTTTGATTATGACTTTTCACTTCAATCATCAGAAATACAGGACACCTTGTTCTCAGCCCGCTTAATGATTAGACCATAAAAATCTGGCATTTTTTTACTTCTTTAGTCACTTTTATGACTTGTTCTGTCCCTGATTTCTAAATAAAAAAATCTTAAAATTGGTTCCTCTGAAGCACGGCTTTGAGAACAATAACCATCAGGCTAAGACACTTCCACCTCACAGTCTCCCAGAACTAGCTTGTTCCTTTCCCAGATAAATTAAGTCTTCCTTAGGCAAGTGCCAAGCTGGCAAAGACCAAAAATGGCAAAAAAGAGAAGTCAGAGTGTGCTCTCAGTTTCCCTTGGTACTCTACCAAACAATCCTCATAAGCAGCAAGAAAAAAATCCCATGGTCTTGTTGGATGCCAAATTCTTTCTCCTATTTTATTTTACACAGCTGTGCTTGCAGGGGAGGAGGAGGAGGAGGAGGAGGGAGCCTACATAACACAGCTTATTCCTAGGACCATCAATCTGGTCTCCTGAAAAGGAAAGCTGAGCTGGAGCACTGTAAGATCTCTGTTTTCCTTGAATTGTGGTCACCACAGCACCCTGCCCCCATCAGAGGAGTTCTCAGAGAGCCATGAAAGCTGCTCTTCAAGCTGCTTTGTGGTGACAGAGTCAAAATGAAACACCAGAGATTTATAACGAATGGGAATGCTGGGATACTACTTATCTTCATGGCTGATGTACTGTTGCTAAGCTTGTTAGCCAGAAAAATGAACTGTCATTAAGTATTTCCAGTTGGGATATTTTTACAAAATTTGTCACTACACAATCTTCTGCTTTAAGGAGAAATAGAAGATATATGAAACATAAGTACAATCCTGCACTGAATGACAATACATTTTGCATTAAATATTTGCATAGGATGTGAGCTACTGTTACCTGTATGCTCATCACAAGGATGATTCAGAACAAAGTTTACAATAGCAATAGATAAAGTCTTAAAAACGACTTTTCTCTCAAATCACGATTTGCACAGAATTGCTCTAAAAAGGGTGTTTAGAAGTATTCCACACCAATTTTATTCAGCCTTTTGACTCCGAAAGGAATAATAAGCCAGTTTATTAGATTACTGAACCCACTATCACTGCTGCTGGCAGTGGCTGTCATCACTCCTCATCAGCAGCTTCCCTTATTCCTTCCCWCTGAAGGGGGGCACCAGCAGCCTGAATAGCAGATCTGTTTAACCGGAACTGCTCTGACTAACATTTCACTGCCATGACCTTACATTTCACTCTCAATACTGACTCAAGTTTTTGAAATTAATCAAAATGCAATTYACATCCATCTGCCAAGAGAGATGCAAATCACTTTTTGCGGATATCATGAGGCACAAACAGAATTTTGTCASTTTTCTGACTGTCACCGCTGTAGGAAGCGGAGAATCAGCTTGGCCAGAGCACAGGTTAAACCCCTTGTGTGGAGGATAAGATAGACATTGTTCAAGGATATGATTTTCAAAACTCATTCTATTCTCTACAGATTTCTAGAAGATTAATCAAAGCAAATTTAACACAGGATATTTTCCTAAAGCAGTGTCAACCGCTGCAACAGCAAATATTTCATTATAGTTTTTTAGGAAGGTAAGTCACATCTTGTTATAAATGCAATAGATGTGAAATATCAAGGTACACTATTCTATCCTAACTCTTCATTTTCTGTGCAAGATTCTTTAGCCTTGTTACAGTAAACKGCACAACTGAGTGTGAATATGTTAAAGGAAATCCATAGCCTTTTGGACTTGACACACTATAAATGCTTGGGAGCAYAGACTACCTTTCCAGCAGATATAATTGAACAAGAGAAATGGGGGGGGGAACCCCAAAATGTGAGGGGTAAGAACTTAACTTATATTGGATGCAATTTAATTTAAATTAGTGAGAAAGGGCTTATTGCACTGAAGCCTTTGTTCATTATTTAAAGTTTCAAAAAGTAAAACTTGTAATCAAATGTTAGTAGTTCCTTTATGTAATTTTACCTATCTCATTTTAAAAAGCTAGCAAACAATATGAGGGGAGAAMTTTCTGCAGCACATCCAAAAACCTGAGGTATTTATTCTGGACTAAAAGATTAGGAAGCAGTAAAAATAAAACACATATTTCTCAATACACAGCATAATAGAAATCACAGGTTAACATTGCCAGCCATCCAAATAGCACTTCACATTGTGCCAGCGAAAAAAATCCATTCCCATCTCCTACACATACAGGATAAAAGGGGAGTAAAGATCCTATAGAAAAGGTGAGATCTCAGCTCCTAGTGAGGCAAATGCTACACTGTGGGTTCTTGAACAGGCCCCTCTTTTAAGAGATGGGAGCTCCTTTTTCTTGCCATGAATGGGCTTCTCAAAGCTCCATATGCACACTGCCCTGCTCTGCAGCAGGCAGTGAAAAGAGGGGAAAGGCTGTAGGCAAGGAGAAATGTAGCCTGTCTAAACCACCAACCATTTGGCATATTTGGAAAAGGATACAGAGTCCCAGCAGCACAGGATGGCTGAGGCTGGAAGGGCATTTAGTGCGACTCCCCGCTCAAGCAAGCAGGGCCACCTGGAGCTGGCTGCCCTGGAGCATGGGGAGAATGGATTTCTTTTTTAAACCCATAATGAGCAAAAAGAGAAACAGAGGAATACTTGTACATACATGAGCTTGTGWATACACATGGAAAATTACACAAAAGCTACAGTAGGGTATTTACTTGAAAACACACTGATTTCAATGTAAATTTATTACTGAGTAACAAAGAGGTGATATCCTGAATMTACTGAAAGAAAAATACACTTCACATAACCCTACAGCATATGTCTTAATAGGATTTTTTAAAACCTATTTTATTTTTTAAATTATTTCATTTAAAAAATCTCAGCACGTTTCACTTGAAAGTCAATGCCTCTGAAAGTAAAGCATGTGTCTATAAAAGAAGTTTTCTACAGTTTGCATATCTTCTCAGAATTTGAGATATATGATATAAATATCTGAGCTATTATATGTCATTCCACTCTGCACTTTACAAAATCCYGGTCAGAGAAAGAACTGGAATCCCCATGCCCATCACAACTGTAACAACAAATCCAAAATCTTCTCAACAATTTGATTTCAAGAACTGAAATTTCCAGGTACCAAATGTATAAATTTTTATATTTATACATTTATATTAATGTTAAAAGAATTGAATCTTGAAAAGGAAAATGTTTGTAACACAGAAAATCTGATTTCTGAGAATGGCATTGATTTAACATTGAATTGGTCACAACATAACTTCCAGCTATAATTTTCCTGGTTATTCAAATGGCAGTCTGCTGAAAACTTAACATACATTTTAAATAAAATCAAAATACAAAATGAAATAATTATGTTAAGTTATATGTGGTCTACATTTTTTACTTTATGTCTCTTTCTTTTCATAAAATGTTGATGCAATCAAACAACACAGCTGTTCAAAACGAACGACATCTAAGGTCATGACGGATACTGAAGTTAATTCCAATCCAGTGCAATCTCTCTGTGTAAATATTTTTATTGGCATAAAATAGAGGCCCTGTGTCCATTGTGGGGGAAAGCACTGCAGTTGTGGGCACAGTGAAGCTTACAAGAACTGTAACTCCAGTATTACCGAGCAGAGAAACACTTACTTTWCGTAGATTGTGTTATACTACAGATGATTGTCATTGTCAATTGAGACAATTTTTAAGTGCAAAAGGGAGGAAAAAGATTWWAAAAACCTAGTAATTGAAAAAATTGACCTACATAGAGGCAGAAAGGCTACAGAAATTTATGCCACTATTTGAAATGTATCCATGTCCGCAGTAACTGCATGAATCCATGTCAGCAGTGACCACGTGATAAGGACCAAAAGACCCACAGAAAAAATGCATGTCTCTTAAGGCATGCAAACATGCCTTAAGCCACTGACTGTGCCCAAGTAGCAAAAACTCTTCCAACAGACTCACCAAAGTCAAAATGGGTGTGGAAAGGGAAAACTATGGCACCCTGGGTTTGTGACGGGCGAAGGTGTGGCCCAAGCCAGTCCCACCCACAAGCAGGATTTCAGCACTGCCTTGTAACTAGGACTTTGGTTTTTGCAGATTTTAAGAGACTTGTTCAACCTCCCTGCAGCAGGGAAGGGAACTGGCTCATTTCTTTAAGGAAAATTTTTAACTGTGAATCCCAAGCCTGCTTCCTTTAAGGGCAGTCAAACAGAGAACATCTCTCACCCTGAGAAACAGCTTTGTTTGGCAACACAAGTCCTAGGGGTCCATTCCCAGGAAGGGGTTGGAAAGAAAAAAACCATCACATATCATATCTTTTAGAAAATTCCACCCTCTCCTTATGACACCTCCTTCCTAAATATATTGGAGATGAGCAAAGCTAGCAATCTGACCTAATTCTAAATGTTGTGAAGTTTGCCATTACAAAATTAATTCATATTTCTCCCATATGGGAAATTATGATCAAATCCCCCCTCAGTTTTGGAAAAGGTTCTCTAACAGCTAAAACCAGATAAAAGTATTTGTTTTAAACCAAAGKCTTTCTCTGATTTTCATTTCCAATAATCTGTCTCAGTATTTCAGAGAGAGAGGAAAAAAAAGCACCAAGCTGATTTGTGGTTAGAAAAAAAMCAGATTGGAATCCAAGGGAAAGAGTGAATATTTTCTCCCTAAGGAAAAACTGCTATTGTGTTTGTAAGATATTTTGAAAATACAGATATGGAGAAATTATTATAATTTCAGAGGGAAGAAATTTACCACCTACGCAAAACCAAACATGCTTTCTAAAATGCTAAAGTACAAAGAACTTTATTATTTCAATACAGATTTATACCATTTGGTCAGAATCCTGTTCACCTTTTTCTCAATTGCTTGTGTACAGAGAGGTAATGTAGAAAAAGTTACAAAGCCTTCTCCAGAGTAAAGGATGTGACCTACTGTAGCAGGGATTGAGACTGTTTCCAGAAATTCTTAATTATGTCTATAGGTGATCCTTAATGGTCAATCTTTAGTGGTTTTCTGTACCCAGTGTTTTGGCAGACTTTTTCCAAATGTTGTGCAATTGTCAGTTAGGGGCAGGCTGACCCTGTGTAAATAGCTGTGAGCTAAGAGAGGACAACTACATTTGTCCAAGTCAGTGCTTGCAGATGGGTATATGCAGCTTGTCATGTTTTCTTTATCTATTTTAGTGTCTGTCAAAAATCAGGATCATATATTAGGATATTTTTTAGACTTCAGATACTGAAAGGTCCTCATTGCATCGCTAAGATACATAGAGATCCTTTCTCTGGATGTCTTATATAGAGAAAGAAATCCTCAGGTCTTTCTATGAAAGAAATYAAACATTTCTTTTGATCTTAAAGTAGCTTTCTCTTGAAAAATATTACTACTAGGAGAAACTATGTTTAAAATACTATGTAAGCATTATCTTCAGAAGATGATGGCAAATTAGATGCAGTGTTATATTTCTTTGCTTTTATTGGCTTGGCACAACTTGTCAGTTTTACTGTTGTAGAAAATGCAACTTGCATACAGAGAAAGCCACTCTTTCAAGTAGCCTGGAAAAAGTCACGCTATTTATAATGTGAAAATCTCAAAGGATTGATAAAGAAGTTAGCACCATCCATTCTCATAATAGTTGCTAGGTGAAAGATCCTTAGGGTTTATAAAGCTGGAACAGGAAGAGTGATGAAAGATCAATGGGCTGTTATTCTACTTCCACACTACAGGAAAAGATGACATGCTATGAAAAAAAGAGTTACTGAAGGTAACTACAGGGATATGATGACAAATGAGAGAGACCAGAAATAAATGCATCCACTTGCACCCCTTGGAAGCTACACAGATTTTAAGGATGGAGATCACCCAAAAGTCACAAGCATTGTTTGTGAAAAGATCAAAGGCCCCATAAGCACARATTAGATTGCAGAAAACGAATAAATTAAAACTTCTAAGGAAGGCTGATAGCTGCTACAGCAGCTGAGAAAAAAGCCAAAGGGACACCTTCCAACACTTCTGAACATTGAAGAAACCTCCTTCCAAGGTGCAAGAGCAAGAATGAAATGGTTTGAAAATGCAAACACTCAAAAGGCCTCGTCAAGTAAGTTTACCCATAGTTGGTACACTTTTGCTGAAAAACTTCCATTTCTCKGAAACCACATTCTACTTGAGTCTCTTACTGATTTGGATTTAGGATCTTCATCCTGCAAGGAAAGGGAATTCCCTGTGGGAACCAGGCCTCTAAACAACCAGGGCAACTTCCAGATGCTGTTTGGCCTGCTATAATGCAGTGCTGTAGCCATGGCTACACTCAGACCCTCCAGGGTARGAAGTATCATGCTTCTTACAAAAGGAAATGACATTCTGTAATGAGTTTATTTCCCATCTGGGAGSTTGTCCTCCACAATCTGTTTCAGATGCAGAAGTAGAACTTAATCAGKCTTATAACAGGAACAAGCTTCATGTGGATACTCAAATCCCTAACACCAGAAAGACAAGGACTATTTGAATCCACTGCCATGCACTGAGTCACTGCAATATGATCTAGGTCCCAAGCATGACTCAATAAGGACTTCTGGAAAACTCCAGCTCCTAACAGTTGGCCTAAAGTGTCACTGAAAGCCATGAGAAATGAAGACAGGTTAACTTCCATTTTTGACATGTCACTGCTGAGATCTTCATATACCCAAGGAAATATCAGGGATAAGAAGTAGCTGGATACYCAGGGGCCTCTCTGGATACCTCTCTCCAGCAGCTCATCTGACTTCAGATTGCTCTCAAGGACGGAAGCCACTGCCCTAGAGAAAGTTGTTTTTCAGTCCTCTTTTCCTGACCAGATATAAGGCAACCTTAGTAGTAGCACACACCACTTCAGCCCCACTTGTCTGTCTTCTTGGGAGGGAGGGACAAGATGCCTGTTTAGACTGAGCACTGGGCAATCCCCCTTGTTGACATTTCCCACCCTAGATACTTTCCTTTTTCCAGCTCATTCCACAAATGATTCAGATGGGAAAAAGAGAGYCAAGGGGATCATTTCCGTCTAAAACGGAGTGAGACTGTGAGGAGAAGTACAGTGATTAATATTTATCAGAGTTGTCAGCTTAAGAACTGAAAAACAGTTTGACATTTATTAATACAGTTGCATGGAGCAACAGTGGAGCTGTTGTCACTGAAGAGACAAAAAACCAAGAAAGTATAGACCAGCTTTGAGCTTTGACATTTGCTCAAAGAAGTCAGTAATTTATATGGGGAAAGCCATTCACATATTAAACTATTAAAAAACCCCCAAACCTGAAGAGCAAACATCTAAATAAAGTATGAGGTGTAAATGAGAGATGAAAGGTTAAGAGCAAATGCAGCTCACCAAAAATTCATGCTGAGGAAACCCAAGGCAAAATGCGACCTATACRTCTATAAATATTACAATAAAGTTGATAAGTTTTTCCCCTCTGGAAATTACGACTTATTTTTGTGGCTTGTGGGAACAACAGTGAAGAGAAGAGAAAGTTTGTTACCTTGAATGTCATCATTGAAAGTGCAATACTTGTTACGGTACTTATTCAGGAGGCGGAATGCATTGGCATTAGCAAAATCCTCAAACTGAATGAGGCAGTTCATGCCATATCTAGAAAAACAAGAAATTATGCATTATGTTAAAAAAGTTTCAAAATTATACATTAAAACACTAGCAACATTTGTGGTCAGATTTTAAATGCAAGTACAATGTGAATCATACAACTCTCAACATGTTTCTGTTGTGTTTGTTATCTTAACATTCATACAGATTATTTAGAAGGCAAAATCATACTACTAATAGCATTTACTAAGTTCTAAGTTACAAATAGAAGATCAGTGGAAAAGGCACTACCAGTCACATACGGCATTTTCAATTACTTTCTTACAACAAAAGCAAAAAATCCTCACAAAGCAATGAAAATATATCTTCAAAACCTACATAAAGACTGGATTCAAGCTCACAGACATTTGCAAGAGGGCAAGATCTCTGCASCACAATCTTAATCCTGATTGAGCTAAAGAAGGCTTCCCTTATTTGCTAACAACACAAATGCATGAGAGACAGTCAAGCTATCAATTCATGTTTCATCCAGAAAAGCAATACATAMATATAGTGAGCAGTTCAGTGTAAATACATTAACTGAGTTTTTCTTTAAACCATACATGTGTTTGGCAACCACATTAAGCAAAGCTATCAGTACTTTGAAAAAAACCAAAAATTCTTGTGACTAAACTMATTTCCATGGAAAACACATATTTACAGCCATATCACAATTAGCCAAATCTATGGGGATTCCACTGGCAGGAATGGTAATCCTTACTGAAATAAATACATCTTCAGGTTTGATGGAAAAACCTGGACTTCTTCAGCAGCATAATGACAGGCAACTGTTTAAAAGAAAATTTGGCAAGTCCAGTACTGTAAATCACAACTGAGTTCAAATAAAAAACTAGAGCTAATTTCTAGTTAATTTAAATTTCTAACCTGCTTCAGTTTCTGCMATAAATTTCTGTGACTCCAAAAGGGTCCAGCAGTTGACAGTTGCATAATAATATGAAACTAATGWGATTATCACTCTGGAATCCTGGAGCTTGGTTATATGTGTTTCTTGGATGTCACTAGGCTAGTCTGTTTCTTTATTTTACCATATATAACATTCCATTTTCTCATCTGCATTTTATTTTTCTCTGTTTTCTTATCCATTACCCTTGTAGACAAAGACCAAAACTCCCTSAGTTACATTAAAAGGGCATCCCTGTAGAAAATAATCATCCTTTACTGRACACACTATCCATATGAATTCTCTGAGCCAGATATTGTGGCTGTTTAATTAAAATGGAAAAAATGCAGGCATTCTAACTCTGGGGCCTCTGAGATTATAGCATCATAGCAGAAAAATTTCTAAGCAGCATTCTTCTGCACTGCACATGTAATACCTGACATCCAGGTAAAAACCTGAGACTTCAGTGCTGCACACTGGTACACCAGCAGTACCTCATAATACTTCTGGATTTTGAGGTCTATATTCTCAAAAAAGAGACAAGAAAATTATCCACTATTTCTCTGCTTGGAGTATTTTTGTCCTCAAAAGCACTAATAGATGAGACATACAGATGAGGTAATAAAAAATAGTTAATATCWGGCATTCCAGAAAATCCCTTAGCAATAATAAACTGGCTACAAAGGTGCCACACAGTTCTGGAGGCAGTGACCATACCAAAAGAGCCATCAATTCCTCTATGACCTTCACATCTTCCTATCACAATCATTTAAAGCAGAAAGTTGAACCAAAACCTAAAACAATATTTTCCCTCCTGTACCACACTCTGCAATAACCTTCCACCCTTCTCACACTCTGATGAACAGCTTTAGTTTCAGTGGCTTGTGCACTGTAAAGGGTAACTGCTTGAGTCAACCCTCATGGAAGCAGAACACGTCCTCTCTGTTTGCACCTCATACCCTGCTGTCATTGCACATTTTGGGCTTGGATCTGCACCTCTGTACAGGTGGGTAGGGAACACAAATRACTGCAAGAAGAGAAGGCCACCAAGCACTTTGGTGCTTGTCCATGTGCAGTCATCAAACCCTGCTGTGCCTTTCAAACCACAAGAACTCCAACAACTGTGGGCCACTACAGTTCTGTGAATCATATTATCTTCCAAACATTATGAAAAGAGAAAACAAAGGYTGCAGCTGTCCTAAAATTTGACCATCTCAACATCTTCCATCAATACTAGATATAGCACAGACTGACATCACTGCTCACTGAGCTTATTCTGATGATAAAGAGTGCCTGATCAGGCAGGTCCAGACACCAGTAATAGATGTGCTACAAACAAATGCATCACATTTAAAACCACCATTCAGTGACTGTGGTTAACTACTAAAAGGGAGCATGTTAAAAGACAGCAACTTCAGGCATGTCAAGAAGATKAGGAGAAAAAATTAGAAGAAATTGTCATGACCAAAAATTCTCTAAGAGGTAACTTTTATTTCAAAAATAGTGGACCACCTATTTAATATGATAGCGTGAAAGAATAGAGTGTACTGCTTATTTAAGTAGCTAAACTTCATAATCATACACCTTACAACAATTTTATCTTCCTCTTTGAAATSTGAAGACATTCAGATCTCCAACATAAACGAAAAACATTTTATTTTGAATATGTCACCAGCAGCAGAGTTCCTAAAGCAAGCAGACATTTCAGTCTGTTACACTGCTGCACAAATGGGGGTGGGAGTGTTGATCTGCAGAAAGGCTCTGCAAAGGGATCTGGATAGGCTGGATCTACAAGCCAACACAGCAGTATGARGTTCAACAAGACCAAGTGCTGCATCCTACACTTAGGTCACAACAGGGCTACAGGCTGGGGGAAAAGCAGCTGGAAAGATGCTTAGCAGAAAAAAACATGGGGATGCTGGTTGACAGTGGCTGAACATGAGCCAGCATGTGCTCAGGTGGCCAGGAAGGCCTATGACATTCTGGCCTGTACCAGCAATATTGTGGCCCGCAGGACCAGGGCAGTGATTATTTCCCTGTGCTTGGCACCGGTGGGGCTGCACCTCCGGTGCTGCRTCCAGTTCTGAGCCCCTCAAGTCRGGAAGGACATGGAGGTGCTGGAGCAAGTCYAGAGAATGGCAATGAAATTGGTGAAGAGACTGGAACACAACTCTTGTGAGGAGCAATTGAGGGARCTGGGGTTCTTTAGCCTGGAAAAAGGAGAGTGATGGGTGACTTATCACTCTCTACAACTAGCCACAAGAAAGTTGTAGCCAGGCTGGGGTCAGCCTCTTCTCCCAGGCAAAGAATGACAAGATAAGAGGACAAACTCAAGCTACTCCACGGGAGGTTTAGGTYGGACATTAGGAGGATTTCTTCACAGAAAGGGTGATTAGACATTGGAATGGGCTGCCCAGGGAGGTGGTGGAATCACCATTCCTGGAGGTGTTTAGGGAGAGACTGAATGTGGCACTTAGTGCCATGGTCTGGTTGATGTGGTGGTGTTTGGTCATAGGTTGGATCTCAGAGGTCTTTTCCAACTTAACTGACTCTGTGATATGAGTCACATAAAACATATCATGGCTAATGGCTTGCTCAAAACAGAGCCAACAGTTCTCCTGCTAYCACTCTTTTGACCCAGGGCTTCACAGCGGATAAGTGGGGGATATGCAGGAATATGTAACCAACATGAATATTCATGCTAAAAGGTAGTACTAATAAATGGAAGAAACAACCCATCCAGTGGGCAACAACTGTCTTAACCAGAAGAAAATATGAGATCTAGTTCTACACTGTCAAAAATAAATAAATAAATAAATAAATAAATAAATAAATAAATAAATAAATAAATAAAATCTTGTAGACATTCCTCTTCAGTGTGCAACCATAACAAATGCACTACTGAATTCTTTAATATTTTTGTGCTCTGGAAAACACTTCTCTGATAGTAATAGCTTGGCTTGAGTACCACCTAGGGACTGATGGACTTTTGCAATCAAGTGTTTTGTAGCTGTGAATTCCTCTCTTCTGGCTGTTAAGGATGTGTCACTGCAGTAGCTGATTAAACAAATATAAATTGTCTCTAGAAAGTGATAATCCAGATCACTGTTTCCCCTTGTAAATCCTGTTTTGTCACCCACGCCTTTCTGTGTACTTGGATTTTAGATTCCTGCTCCAAGTCACACAGGCAGTCTGAATCAGGATCCAAAAGGATAGAAGTTCAAAGCCATATTTCCTTTGTTTTGTTATGAAGAGAAAATGCAGACGAGAGGTGGCAAGCATGCAACATCATATTTGTCATCAAGTATGTGAGGCAAATGCTGGGCAATGGATTAAAATGAACCATCCCACTGAATAACATGTGGTTGCCAAAAAGCGTCTCCAATTCTTTTCCCAATTTACAACATATTTTTTTGTGACAGTCTCAGCTAAGTTTCCCCCATTTATAAATTAATTTATATTCAGTTGTCTGTGACAACAATGTTAATGTTCCAAATAATTCTGTGGAGTATATCTTTATGTAACAGGCTGGAGAAAAATGTCCACAGCTCTATAACCATCCCAAATATACAGTACAAGTATTTTGGCAACTTAATGCTCTRAAGACCTCAACAGGGAAAACCCTCAAGAATCTGGCTTTTGGTGACAGTGGGAGCTATAAAAGTTTGGGCATAATTTTGAATTCAAACCATATGATCAGTAAAATCCATGCTTACTTCTACAGCTAAGAAGGTTTGCTGGATGTATATTTGGATCATTTGTTCTTACTGCCAGCCATTGTTTTGGAAACCATCCTAAAGGAACAAGTGGTTGCTTTTTAGGTTTTTAGAGCTTCCAAACTCCTATTTGACTACTTTTTTTTATTCGTTCCTACATGCCTGGAACTGGAAAAGCTTAGAAACCATCAAGAATTGGTTGCTGCCCCCCATTCCTAAGAAGGAGCAAACCAAAATGATAGCAACATTGGCACTGTGTTCCTTGCCTTGTGCGTCATGCAGCTGCCCTGCCAGCCAGAACCATTTACAGTCCACCAGGACAATGTGGAAATTATCTCCTTCCTCCCCGCTCCAAATGCTGWAAGCTTGCTCATTACCATATATCCCACTGCTCAAAACAGATTTAAAGGATAAAGAACACTGCTACAAACTCCTCTTTGTGCCAGGGTTTGCCTGGCTGCCTCCCTCCAAACAACTCTTTGGACCAGGGTGCCTTCTCCTCCTCCTCTCCTCCAAGCTATCTTTAACTTCATTTCACAAGGCAATGAAACTGCTGCAGTGAGGTCATACATCCACCCCAGCTCCTCTTCCRCTACAACTGCAACCCGCTGCTTAAATTCAATGCAACTGAACGAGGGGGTTTGAGTTTTGCAAAGGTGGCCCAGATGAGATACCCTCCAGCAAACACCCCAACCCCTCTGCAGCAGATGGTACTACTCATGCTGCCTCTCCAACAGCCTGATGTSCTACAGCTGCACAAGACAAAAATCTGTCCAAGGTGCACTGAGCTCCAGCCAGTTCTACAATGCAAATACCTTCCCAGAAGAGGTATCATTAAATTACAAATAACTTTCTCTGTCCTGAATTGGACTAGCAAGTCAGACAGGACATTCTTCACAGGAAGAGATTTTCTAAAGAAGTTAATAGAAACTGTCAGCATCTCCACTTTCCACATGAAGGACTCTGCTTAAAATTCCTTTTTTATTCCCCTGTAGGCAACCACTGGTTTTATTTTAGCTACAGAAAGCACGTACTTTCGTAGGACTGTTTTTCATAGCCATTTTCCATTTCCAAACCAATCCTTTCCTGAATGAGCTCAGTCCATATCCAACGTAGGCATGGAGATGTGAGAGATGGCAGCATTTAGCACCCACCCTAGTACCAGCAGCAGACCCTTTCTTCATTCACATTTCCTTAAGGAAATAAAATTCTACTAAAGGTTTCCGTATTAGTGTTCCCTGGCACAACCACAGTGCTCTGGCACTGTACCAGTGCTTCTAACACTCCTCTGCTTGCTCCTTCCCTGTCCTGAACATATGTGGTACTCATTTCCATGGCCTTTCTATCCCAGGAGTACTGAGGAGAATGGGCTGGAGATGACTCATAATTTTCTCCCTTTTTTCATCCCAGTCAACAGCATGGCTCCAGGTGTGGACTTCACAGCCCTGGGAATAGAAAGGCTTAGGAACAGAGCAGTGCTCAGTTAGGAAGGTCTTGAGGGTGGTGGTCCTAGACATTGTTGTCTTCTCCATAAACAGAGGAGCTTCTCTGCCCACAGTCATGCTCTATGTACATAAAAAGCTTCTCTTAAGACAAAAGGTAATTAAATCATAAGCTTTTGTGRTATGCTAACAGAAACACTTGCTACAAGAAAAGGACAGTTGCTGTTTTTAACCTTTGTGTGGTTGCATCACACTGTAGCAGGGACTGCTTGCTCTTGAAATTGAAGTCTTTCAAAGTCCATTCTACTGAGACAATAAGTTGACAACAGTTCTAAACACACCCACTCTAAGTTTTTGTGCATTTTCAAATTGCTGTTGAAGGATTAATATGGATGCTCACTACTGAACCTGAACTAGATTTCTTCTAGTTCAATACCTAATGGAATTAACTCCCAAATGTCTTAGGATTGTAATATATAAAGGCTGCAAAAGAAGTAAGATACCACATTGTAAAATTTTATTTATTCTTGTTGCAAAACTATTTGGTTTTTTTTTTTATATTTGTTCTAAAATATAACACACAACAATGTCGTCAGRAACTGGGCTTGATCATAACTTAGACATTTCCAGTTCACATGTATAGCGTTTTATAACAGAATTAGGGAGGGTGGTGTGAATGAAGTATGAATGGATGTATGTGCACTACTGGAAGCAGCAGCAAAACAGAGCTGACAACAGCGACACACAAAGATAACAAAGAACAAAGCCGACTGAAGGAAAATTGAAAATGTTTCATTTGCATCAAGATGAGCAGGCCTGAGCTCTGGTAAGGCCAGAGCAAAGACACCTCTGGGACCAGGACCCTGCACCTTGAAAACAGCAACAATCCCTACCACAGCACATCACCTGTGCCACTCTTYATCCTACAGGCACAGCAGGAAGTCATTGCAATCTGAAGAAATTCAACATGAGGACATACAGACACAAAAMATTTATGGAGGCTGAAGTAAGAAATACCCTGAGGCAAAATAAGCATGCCAGCACAGCTGCTGGATCTTAAAGGCATAGAAGACCTGTATAAAATCAAATCTATCACCACTTATCACCAGAAGACCAGAGAAAACATTGAGGAYGTGATAACYAGGGCGCTTTTGCCTTCAATGTCACACATGAGCACCCCTGGTYAGACCATATAAACACAAACATGCTGATGCTTTGAATGTGTAGGTATGAGACCGATTAATAAAATCAACTTTTTTGAACACTCTCAACATAAATCCACCTCTCTCTTCCATAAGAACTTTCACTGAGCACTGTCAAATCAATTTCCTATGGTGGATTGTGTCAGGTTGCCTCCTCTCTGCTGTGAAACAGTCCTCTCAGCAGGAAGGTGGACAAATGACACAGTACTGAGATACAGCATAATGCACATTATACAAATAAATTATACTCTTGAAAGTTCACAAAGTCAGACATCAGCCAAACTCTTAGACTCAGTTCTTRACATGCCCAAACATCAGCCTCAGAAGACCAGATCACTGCCATGAAAAAATACACCACACAAACTTCCACCAATGCAGACATATGAGGGCTTGCCTAACACTCAGGTTAAATTGGAAGAGGCAGAAAATATATTGTAAATATTGATAGTTTTCCTCCTTAGGGAAAAAAAAATGGTTCCATGTGAATTTGAAGTAAACAGCAAATTGAATTACTGTGATGGTTTCTYGTGAATTTGTACTGGTCCACTTGTTACCTGATCCTGACCCCACCTAAGTCAAAAGTAAAACTCCAGGAGCCTGAAAATGTAATTCCACTTGTCTCCTAGCTATTCTACTGCTTTTTCCAGTGTTACCACTTAGCTGATTTAACTGTGACTTAGACCAAAGAACAATCTCAAATTACCTTCAGTTTTACATTCACTTAAAAGAGATGAGTGCAGATTAGAAACAGATGACCTGAGATTTTTTTTTTCTTTTCAACCTCTTCAATTCTTCTTTAGAGACCTGGCACTGTTACATTTTGGCTGAGGGAAGGAATGGTACTGAACAGATGGATTGGTCAAGTGTCTGAACAGAMTAAATCAGAAAAACAGAGAATCAAAAAAAGAAATCCATCTCAGCTGGAAACAGTAAGCAGTTTTATTCCTCATGAATCTTTAGCTGTAGCTAAAGGTGTGTGTCACTTCTTGCCCTCCCAAAAGATAGAGTGGTCTTTGTCAAACCCTTCAAGCTTRCTTTTAAAATTTTAATTAAACGGCTTTATGCTAAACCAAAAAAGAACTGTTGTTATCAAAAAAGAGCATGTAAAATGCATTACACTGTTCGATAAGTCATCCTACACAWCTTAAAATCATTTAAACCTAGTTTMAYATTGGTGTCTCCTAGTTACTTCATGACTGSAATCTTTAAAAGTTACTGATTATTACTGTCTGATTAAGATTGTCAKCAATTTTACTGTGCCAAGAAAAATATCAAAAGTTCTGAGGTTTACCCTGGTGTTGGTATGCATCTGCACASCCTACAAATTAGATTTTTAATGTTCCTAATTTTGCAAAAGTCATCAAAAAGAAGTTGAGTATAGCAGCACTTGAACAGCGCTCAACAATTGCACAGAGCTGTCACAGGGAATTCCTCTACAGATCTTTTAGTATGAAAGATATTGTGTTACATATATTACTATTCATAATTACTGTGATTAGTGGAATCATCTATTCCAAGAAGCCTGGATTCCTAAATCCAGGCAAGAGATGTTTCTCTGGACACATTCTCAGATTTCTGTATGAAAAGGAGAGCTGCTCTTGGAAAAGGTAAAGGTTTCAATTTGGCAGGACAAATGAGATTTGCATTGATTGTGTGTGGCATTTTGCTTAGACGGGATGAATTTTCTTGAGAAGGMACCTTCATATATTCATTGCCCAGACAGCAACTTTTCCCACTTTCCAAAGTGGAGAAGGGTCTGGATTATAGCAAGAAAAAAAAAAAAGATCTTAGGCTGATAATACTCCACCAGAAAGTTTCCTAATAATTATTAATTTAATTTATTTAACTGAATTTAATAGTATTGAAAGACACTAACAAAGTTTAATTTATTAAGGTATTTACTTAAACATATGAGAATTCTAGTTTGGGTCAAGAGGACTACACCTCTGCTTTAACTTAAGTGCCTGTTTTGATGCCTCAGTGAATCAGGCCKGAGTGATTTATGGCAAATGCAATGCCTTTTTGGAAAAGGTATTGTATCTTTTGCCAGAATCTAAAGATTGCTAAGTAGTCTTAGGAGGTTGAACCAAGATGACTGCACTTCCTTACATATTTGATTATATTTGTATGAGATTATAGGTATTTTTCCCAAAATAAAAGAGGCAGCTGGATAGCCAAACTAGTAGAAAGCCTGGGGCAGCACATCTGCTCTTTGCCTCTGCTACTTAAAGTATAATAAACAGATGGAAATCTCAATTCCATCACTGACAGCCTTCATCTTGACTGTTAAAAGGCAAAGAAGTAATGAGCTTTCAGAAATGTCAAAAGGAGGCTGTATTCAACAGGAATACTTAAAGCATTTCTGATAGATGAAATACACTCCAAATATTTGTACTGTTTGATCATTTATGAAACACACCTCTTCCTTTCCAAATTCTTGATGGTGTTTTTAAGGCATTAAAGTATCTTATGTACCTGCAACACAAATTGTGCTTGAGAGAAATGAGGCATATTCAAGGCTAGACTGAAGAAATGGAGAATGTAGAATTTTAAGAAAAGGGGAGCTTACTGTTTTCAAAGCATTTAGACATCATATTGTTTGGCTTGAGGAGCTGTGACTGTTACAGTGGAATATTACAGAATCACAGAATGGCTAAGGCTGGCAGGCACCTCTGGAGATCATCTTGCCACCCACCCACTCAAGCAGGGTCAGCAAAAGCAGGCTGGGCAGACCACATCCAGACAGCTTTTGGACTCTCTGCAGGGACAGAGACTCCACAACTTCTTTGGGAAACCTGTGCCAAGGCTCAGTCACTGACAATAAAATGGTTTTGTCAATGCTGAAACTCCTCTTAAATTTAAGCAAAATGCTTKTGTATTATTTTCTCCTGTCCTGTCATTGGGCACCACTTATAAACAGCTTAGCTCAGTCTACTTTAAACCCTGCCTTCYAATATTTGCACACACTTATGAGCTGCTGCTTCACTGGAATAGAMAGCCCCAGCTCCCAGTCTCTCCTCACAAATGTAAATTCAAAAGTGAAGGATGCTACTCTGGATTAAAAAAAAATAAATTAAAAAGCCACAGCTAATGGACATATGCTACTGCTGWGCAACTATCACAGCCAAAAAGGTTAACATAAACAAAGTCTGAACAGATAAGGGATTATCAAGTATGGATAGAGCAATCTCACCTTTATATATTTTTACAGTATAAATAGCACTGTAATGACCATTTCTGATGTCTGTAGTTAAATATTTAAATATCAAACCWAATTGATTCTAACCAAATGCCTCATTTTATGTAGAAGACCAAACTCGTTCACAAAAATGTTTTCTGTCTTTATAAACTTGCAATACACTGACCATGACTAAAAAAATGCTTAAATAACATGGAACTCCAAACATTTAATTGACAAGCTCAGCACTCTGTGGGATGACTGAAAGGGCTYACAAAAGGTAGGTGTTGAATGGCTACCTGAAAGAAACAAAGAAAAGTTGCATTGCAGATGCAGCAGAGGAAGGTATTCCACATTAATGGAGAAAAAACCCTAAATCTTCCAAAGCAAAACATGAAAAAATAAAAGGTAGCAGAACTGCATAACTAAAGCAGAGATGGAGTAGAGGCAGCAATAAAGCTGTGTAGAACTACGAAAGAACAAAAACTATTTTTGGTATAGGAGAGCCAATAAAGATATTTTCTCCAGAGGAAGTGTGAACACAGTACATCAGAGGAAGGAGAGTTTGGCAGCAATATTTGGACCACCTGGAAGGAAACCCAGCTTGTATCACAAAGGCCAGAAAGTACTGTAATCCACAAGGGAGAGTATCCAAGACTATAAATGTTTTGGAATCTATTCCAATAAAACATACACACAGAGAAGAACTATGCCCAGGGTCCTACATATACTGGCAAGATGGAGAGCACTACTGTTACTTCCTTTGAGCAGATGGGTGGGTTCTGTTTGAGTAGCATTTCTGGTGCCATTTAATTTTCCACCTCAGTACTACTCAGCAGAAATTAAATATCAATAAAAATAGGCAACACTTCCAGTGCACATCACACRTAAGATACCCCAAACCAGATAACATTATAAAAATCAACGTAAGCATGTGTTCAACCAAACTCTTTAGGTCCTGAGCATGGTAACCTGCCATTCCTCAGACAGCATTCTTCCTTCCTTCTGCCCTTCCCTAAGCAGATTTGATACAAAATAGTGAAAACATGGATTGTAGCTTCCATACCTTGCATGATTGTAGGAGTATCAGATACTCTCTAAAGATAAAAGCACCAGGCACTTTTGGGCCACAAGTTTACTATTCTGTATTAAAAAGCTTTTCCAATCAGCTCTGCAAGTGAAACTGCAACCCAAGTTAATAAACACACATTTAATYTGCAGCAGTTGGCACCAGCAAGTTACAGGAAATCATTTTCTTTCAGAAGAAAACAAAATTTAATAGAAGTTCAGAAGGGCTTCACAGTCTTTACATAGCTGCCTTTAAGCACACTCCTCCTAGACTTGTGATGGTTGGCCTAAAACTGGAGCTCCTCCCACTCAGTTATGGCACATTTTGCATCTCCCTTAGCACACATGGTTTTTCTGACCAGTCACATCAGTATTACAAAAGCAAGTCGTGACTGCTTGGTTGCTCTCTGATTTCACATGTAATGATTGATTTAAGTTATTCTGGACCAGGAAAGGAGTGGTTCACACACTAAAAAAGCCCCAAACMTTTTTTAGATCAATGACCACATAAAATCAGTTCAGAACTAATCAGAAAATTTTAAACAAAAATTTGTCCTTAAGAAATTTGGTATTATGTAAAGGTAAGAAAGAAAACAAAACTGAGAGAACACTTTTCTTAAGTACTCAAGTAATTACTGTTTTGAAAATATTAACCAGAATTTAAGGGAAAATCACATTTTACTAYTACAACCTAAACACATTTTTCTACTTTACTGATATGGTTTACTTAAGTCACAATGTTCAAAGCGCCACACAAAGAGTAAAGCTCCAAAGATTAACCAAAACTCCTTTAATGGCTCCTCAACACTCCAAAAGTTGCCAGCACTATTAATATTTAAACAAAGTCAAGACTTCATGTATTAATTTCAAAATCACTCCTAATTAGATTTTTACTGGGGAAAAATTGGAGGAATGTTTATGAACTTTGCCACAGAACTGGAATACTCAAGCTCAATAAAATGGGATATTTATAAGGGTAATGTTTTTTCCAGAAGTCATCATCAAGAAGTAACAGCCACTCTTGCTTTCATAGCAGAAAAACAGAAGCGTTCTGGAATCCCGAGAGAAAGGGAAAGTATGAACATTTTATTTTATACTGAAAAACTGGCAACACTTCCAGCTCACCTACACTGGACATATATTTACTGCCTTTGCTAGTGGCTACAGTTACTCTTTATCATTGTGAGTTTAGCTTTCTTAAAAACTGCCTTTGAAGTAAGTTCAAACTTTTCAGTCCAAACTATCGCACTAGTAAATTTATATTCAAATATTTATTAAAATGACTGGAAAAAAGGTTAATTGGAGACTAAATTAAGGTCTCAGAAGTGTTCTAACTCTATTTTAACATTTTAAACAGGTGGTTAGAAGTTCTAAATGGCTCCTCCTCATCATCTCCTCAAATATTCGAGATCCTGGGGATTATATCAGTGATCACAAAAGAGCACTGTATAAAATTATAGCTCTTATAATCAGGGACTAAATAAGAAAAGGAAGTCACTGCATGCTCCTCAGAACTGTTTATAATCTCTGCTAAGCCAAATACTACCTATCCTTTTCACGCTATTATTTACATTTTCCCCAGGGAACATCAGATGTGTACCAAATGGTCTCCCTATGACTGTCACAGAGTGAAGGAAGAAATTCATGCTTAAGATATTATTTTGCACTATGGGGGCAGCACACTGAGGTGCACTTTTTCTCTGATTCTATTTCAGGATGTTTAGAACATAACACTACATCTAAAGCAGTCCTTGGATAAGGCTATGGCATACTGACTTTGCAGAATATATGTGCATTTTGAATTAGCTGGCTCAGATACCACCTACAGTGGGCTGCAAAAGTAGGATGTATTAAATAGTTCAAAAGAATTTTTTTTATGGTTTTTCTAAATTCTATTACTAACCATATTACTTGCTTTTTGTACGTAACTCACTTATACCTTCGATTTTTCAATATTAATTCAACAAAAAAATCTTTGTATATATTTTAGTGGGCTTGTTCAGCTGCTTTTTTGGAGACAAACTGCTGGAATTCTTATTAGATTCAAGCACCATTGAAGATACACTGAAACTAGACCCAGGTCTCATCTTTTTGGATGGAGTGGAGAGAAGGGAAGTTTTATACTCATTCCAGATTCTCTTTTTGGTGTTTGACACAAGAACTTTCTGTTAATTGTAACTACTGGTACATTCTATGACTTCTACGATCCAAAGCCATTAATACATATATGTATTCCCATGACTTCAGAGAATTGATAGGTATGTTCAAGTTAGCTTGAAAAATATACCAAAAATACCCAAAAAAATATATCTTGGTTACTTCAGTAAGTCCCTTGCTCATGAGGTATTGATGAGAGATCCATCTGCCTTTTAAAATTAGTTAATATTCCTTTTTATTAGCCAATAATCTGACTTTCAGTCTTTATTGTCCAGTGAATACTGATATGTTCACATCCGTAGTTAGAATTATTTGGTCTGCTTGAGTACTCACTATTTGAGTGTATTACATGGACAATAGTGTAGCACCTACTGAGAGGAGTTTAAGAGTGCCAGTTAATGCAACTTTACTGTTTTCTGGGGTTACTCATTCACAAAACTATATAGTTGGATTCTCCAGCTTCCTAAGACTACCCTGCATCCCAAAAACCCAGAACCTTAAATCACAGAAGAAATGAAAGACCTTTGCTTGCAGAGATGAATCATCCTGTCATTTAATGTCAGCCAGAAACTTAACTTCTGAGTAAGGAAAGGGTATTTAATAGGTTTTTGCAGAAAAAAATATGTGCATGTGAGAAAAAAAAGGGCAAAGTATTCTACTCCTGTGCAATGTCTACACTATGCAATGAAGTGCATAAGAAAATCAGGGTTTTTTTCTTTCTGTAATGCTTTCTTGAGAATAAACAAGCTCAGCTTGAGCTTCCTTAGCATGGCAATTATTATTACATATCATAAAGCAGAGCTTTTCATTTGTCTGTGTACTTCCTATGACTGTGAGTTTTCTGAAAGAGGCCTGATGATGTATTTATAGTAATAGATTACATAGTCGAARAAGTGTAAAAGGTTAATTATGCTTATTCTACATTAATAATATTACCTATTCCTTTCAACCACCTCTCTGAAAGCTATTTTCTCTGTCACCTAACACACATGACCTTTTTAAAGGCTAAGTTCAGGTGATGCCAAGCATATAACACCCACAAAAGCCCTGTGTGACCCAACACTGTCAAAATACTTATTTTTTCAGAAATGTGGGGAGGAAGCAAAAGGAAGGTATTACAATCATTTTTCTTGATCACCCTTCTGGGAAGAAATGCTTGCATGGGGAGAAGTTTCATGAAGAAATGTGAGTTAATAGATTGAATGATGCCTCCAACTTCTACAGGATCTGACGAATATCTAAATGTGCATGTTCACAATCACTGTGGCCTCTGAGGTGGCTCCAAAAATCCAYTTCTCACTTGCTGGTTGAAATTCGGTGGATGCATACAATCCATAATACACTGAATATAATCAGAATGATGCTGTCAAATTATGCTCCTCTAACATAAACTGTCATGTACTATCAAAGAATCTCATCTGGGTCCCCTTAATGAAGAGGGTCTTGATGATAATTTTTCTTGTTACTCAAGATAGCTTAGAGCATGGCATCTCTATTTCCCCTTGGTCCTTAGTCTCCAAATTCCACCTTTGTGGGACAAAGACAGACTTAAATCTTTGGTTTGAATAATGTTTTTATTTGCTGGTAGGCTTTAGAAGCTAAAAATATAAATAAGGTCAGAATGATTATATCATAAGATTTGGTCATACTGGCAGGATCATCTGTATATTAAAACTAAAAAAAATAAAAATAGAAAGTAAATAGCAAATGTCTACTCACTGCCAATAGACAAAAACCAAAACTGTTTCCTAAGCTTGTATCATACTGAACCATGTCCTCAAGCAAGGCAAAAGATAATGAAAAAAACATTGCCTCCACTTCAAGAAGCTATGGAAGACAGACTGACAAAAAGTAAGAGTTGCACAAAGAAGAATAGGTGTCACACTTTAAAACTGCTTATTTACTTAATTGTACATTCCACTGCAATACTGCATTTAATAGATTAAAAGGATAACTACTATAGCAGCAAATACCAGGAAATATCTGAATGTTCATCTATCCTACAATTTCCTTGTATTTTCAAAATTAATTTTTGTGAGCTGCAATAATCAGCAAAAATTAAAATGTATGTTATTTATATTAATGAAAGCAATGAATTGTAAAATGTATTTTTCACAAGCTTTAGGAGAGCTGCCATCTGGCCCCAATTACTTAATGAAAGTACAACCAACTGATCATGGAGAGTGCTGTCAGTAGGGTATTGCACCACTATTGAGCATTCTCCTTCAGGGTTCTGTAAGAAACTCCTCCAGGATTCAGGAAAATATTTTCTTATACAGAAAGCCAGCCAATTTCTTTTTGTTTTCATTTATCTCAGGGCTCTGACAGGCAGCGATAAACTAAATTCAGCCAAGAATTAGGATCAGATAGTGAACTGAGATTAGTTCTGCAAACTTCTCTCAATCTGACAAACATAGCAGAAAAAGGTCTCTCCTCATTCTACATCTCTCCCCTATATGATTTAGGAAGCTAGATCATCTGGACCAAGACATTAGCTACTGTAGTCAGGGGATACTTTTTTGTTGTTGTTGAATTTATTCAGTTTCTCATTCAAATGCTCACAGGACATTGACATGGATGGATTTTTGGTCAGGAAACACATGTCCATTACACTGCTTCCCTCCCCCACTTCCCTTAAAAAAGCCAGGAAAGATGTACAATAACTGTAGCTGTCTGCAAAGTCTCTTCCCTAGAGATGGGAATAATGAGCTCTTGGAAATGTTTAAAGTCTACTAAATAAGAAAAGCATCTAGCAATGATCTGGTAAAACAGTTTTAAAGCCATGAGAATCTACTCAATATCTCCAGCACTATTATTTTTAACTAAAAAACTAGGACTACAGCCAATTTTATACTTCTGGAATTATTATTGTTTTAGAAATTTCTACATATTTACACACATATGCATGTTTTAAAGTGTCTACATTTCCTAGCCTTCCATGTAGACAACTAGGGCTTTAAATCTTCAAAAAATTCAGCTAAATAATCAAGTCCCCACCCATCTCTAAGCATTTGAAGTATAGACGTGTCCAAAATGTTTTCAGTTCTTTTCTTTGCCACTAAAAAAAAAAAAGGCACATTAAGATTTCACAAATTCATAAATATCATATAATTTGTGGGATAACGACTTGGAGCAGTGATAAGAGACTGTCTCTAGGGATTCCTTCATGAACCTCCTGGTTGGAGGCATGGACAGTGCTGTGAAAATATTTAAAACATTTAAATACAGTGAAGAAAACTCAGCTTACGCAGTCTGAGCTGTTGCACAATGGCTGTGACGTACGAGCTAGTGCACAGCATAAAAACTATAATAATCCCCCACAGACAAACACTACAAATAACAGCCCTAGATGTCCATTTGGCAACTTCCACATGTTTTTTCTAACCCTTCAACAACCAGCGAAGACCAGAAGCATCACAAGAGCTATCTGGCACTAGCCACGTGCCCAGAGGTGGGCTCTTAGATGCAGCCCACAGCAGCTAAACTTTTTCAAGGCTTGGCTTGAGTCTCCAGCAAAAATTCTCAAACTCTTCTGAAGTCATGAGCAATAAATGCCATGACCTGAGCTCCAAAGGAATCTCTTCCCTGTGAAGATGAGTGACACTGTGGCTTTCGCTCTCTCCTACAAAAATCTGCTTGTCTGCTCTCAACTTTCATATCCAGTCAAAAAAAAACCCTATTGCCCTTTTTTGTAGCTTCAAAGTACTTTAAAGAAAGACTTTCTTAATTTAGCAAAGTGGTTTTAGAAGCTAGAATCTCACATTTTTCCTGATCTTCTTGCAGTGTTTGCTTGATAGAATTTGAACACAGATCTAGTACATTTTGTTGTACAGGATAGCCTTATCTTTATGCTAAGAGACAAACAAATTGTTCTCTTGGAAGTACAGGGTATGCCCTATGCACGACTACCTGGAACATACCAGATCTTCAAAAAAGCCGAGTTTTCAAACTGCAGAACCACAAACAAATCACAGAATCCATATTTACTCCACCATTGAGGTCTCCTCAGCAAATTGTACAATCCAAAATGAAAAATATGTACTTTTTTCAACAGAGTCAAAGCTCACAGAAAACAGAATAGTTCCAGTTGAAAGAGACCTATCCGAATCATCTATTCTAAGGAATCATCTATTCTATTACCTCAGGGCTGACCATAAGTCAAGGCATATTATTAAGGCCATTGCCCAAAAGCATTGACATTAYGTGCTTTTCTTTCCTCCAAGAGATGGCTAGAGAAATAACAAAAAGCTTGTTGATGCAGAAGTCAGGCTGTGCAAATTTTAATGTTTATCTGGACCCCTCTAAACAGATTAGCTCTGCATGCCACTACTTGACCAGGCATATCTAACTGGAAGAGATTGAGCAAGCTGTGAAAAAGGGGGCTGCATCCCCAGCATTAAGACCAGATGGCTGTTACATGGAAAACAGGTGTGATCTGTCACTGGAAAGGAACAGACCCACATGCAAAAAAGGGAAAAAAGGCATGTGGAGGAAACCCTTCTCAAATACATTCCCATTTATTTACAGTAAAGCTCACTCATAATGACAATACACTTTTGACTGTAATGTTGCAGGATTAATCAAATAATACATATCATCTACAAAAATAGTCCCCAAGTTTTCACTTTTTATTTTTGTTTAGTGAGATATAACAGATTTGGAATTATACTAACAAAATGAATAGTAGTATAGGAGCAGTCCTTGGGACAGTAGGATACGTGGCGAAAGTTCTAAGTCTGTATTCACCACACAGATTTTTTTTTTGGATATTCTGCAGAATTTAAATCATAAACAGATGTTTGTGGAAAGAGAAACTGTCTCCTCTTTCTTACATACAATGTATTAATCACTCTAAAATAAGACTATAAAGATAGTATCTTGCTGAGTCCTTTGAACTTAGCAATGTTACTAAATACTTAATTTACATCCCATTTGGGACAAAGCTTTAGAAGCAAAATTTGGGATGCTTCAGTGATCTACAAAAACAGTTATAGAAACTATTTAAGTATTTCTTATTTTGAGTTGGGACAGTGATAGCAAGGAAGTATTAATGAGGCTGAAAAGCAGCAGCAATTGCTTATCATCTTAATAAGGGAAGGGTGGAAACTGTGGTGTGCTATGACAGAACCAAGGAGGAACCAAGGATTTGGGACATTCAGCAGCCAGCCAGAGCATGACAGAGACAGCAGAAGTTAGGAGATCATGAAACAAAGTCATTAAATAACCAAGACAATGTGTTTAGAAAACCTGACTTAGAACTGCAAATCAGCAACTCAAGGGGATATAAAAGAGAGAACAGCTGTGACATAGAAGGATTAGCGATAATTATAGGTGGGAGCAAAATTGGCTAAGAACACAGGTAGGATTAGGATTGAACCAACCTATCCAGAGGGAAGTGGTGTTCATTTTCTCATTTACCAGTAAGGTCGGGGCTGCCATGTTAAGCGAAAAACATCCAAGACAYGTGACACCAGACAAGGTTATTGTCTTTAAAAGCTTCTACTCCTGCCCCACCAAGGAAGGAAAAAAATTCAAACAGACCACAAATAATTGTGTCATGACATTCAAAATCTAACTAAGGTCTATACCTTATTAGGGGGAAAAAAGTCATTCTGACATCAGCTGGTCTATCAGAGCTGTTTGAATCCACAAAATCTGGCAAACTACTTTTTTACTCTGGTTTTGGTTTGGGTTTTGGAGAGATTTTTCACATGCTTTCACTATTCTTAATCCACAGCATCACTGGGATAGAAGTTGCAGTACTTTAGTGGTGGTTAGTTCTCTCACTCATCATGGTCCTTGCAGCCAGAAACCTCAGTTTAGAGCAGAAAAGATATAACCCACTGGTGGTCTCGCACAGAACACRCAAGAGGAAAGCATACAAAAAGAAGATACCAGATTTTTCCCAGCAGAGGACCATCTCTTATTACATCCTCTTTCTGAGGTTACAGCAGTCATGCCTGCATTAGGAGTTTCAAGCTGACACCTCTGAGCAGCAGAACACTGGACTTTATTGACTAATAACTAAGTAAGAAAAATCAAATGTTAGCCTTATTAAAAATGAAGGAACTCAGTTTCCTGTAAATGTGGCATTTAAGCAGTCTTCAACCACAGACACAGTCTGAATCCCAGTGTCAGGCGCTGAAAGTGAAGAGTGTCCCTAGCACAGATGGTAGTTAAGTCTATAGTTACTATGAAGTGCACAGCATTTCACAATGACAAAAGCAATCTAAGCCAGGTCTATAATGGTGCCATCTTTGCTGCTCAGAATTAGTTCATAGCACCCTCTTGCTTTATGACTGACAGGTGAGTATCATGCTAGCACAATTGTTTTCCTGCACCCTACTTCTGCCAACAGTTGGGCCCTTCTATTTTAAAAGCATTATACTACCAAAAATGGAGCAAAATTAAAACATTTTCTTTTCTAGTTAAAATAATTACAATCAAAATGGAACTGCTTTCCATTCTAGCCATTCTTATCTAAATGAGATAGTTACTACTGTTTGTACTATACATCCATATTTGACTTCTAAAACTGAACACAGGAGTGGAGTTTGAGGCCTTTTCTAAAAAACACTTTTCTATGTGAAGAAGTTAGCCTTGGCCATTTCTCTTAGAATGATTCAACTGCTTCAAAGTCACTTCTGTAACCCAGGAGAAGAAATACAACGAAAAAAACTTCAACATCCTGGGCAATTTAGTTAATATTAATTTTTCACTTGTAGATTTTACCTTAGAGAACTGACCATTTGTTTAAAAGCCTCTTCTAACTCTGATTTCATATTTATCACCTTGCTTAGTTTATGTCAGTGCAGTTCAATTACAGACCTGAAACCCCACTAAAACACCTACATGCAAAACAATAATTCCAAATACTTGGGCACAGAACATTACTTAAACTTCCATCAGCAACATTGCTGTGTTATCAGCCAAAAGAAGTTACTTAGGTGAATTTTCCCAATTTTCCAATCACAGCAGGATTTCTAACACAGAAAGAAGGCAAGAGAACAAAAATGAGATGAAATTTGAAAACTGTGGCAGTATTTATTCAAGCTAAAACTTGTGGTTTAGTGGTTTTCTTTGGAGCACAGACTATGTTCTTTGTCAAAAATCTGTTTTGTCCCACGTTCTATCAAGTGGTTTTTTGATATTACCTCTACTCTGTAAGCCAAAACTGCTGCCAACAAGCCTCAACTGAGAAAACACTATAGCTCTGTTGACCCCATCAACTGTTTATATTCATATTAGCTCCTTGTTCTTGACCATCTGACCTCCTGCTCCCAAACACAGAGCAAAAAAATTTGGTTTAGCACCTCATTCTGTCCTGCATACCTAGAGTTGTATGAAACAGCCACTTCCTTGTATTCTGCTTAAAAGTTTTCTCCACAACATGGTTTTATACCAATAGGTGCAGATAAAACTATAATAATTATGGAATTTTTAATACAACCAAAACCCAGAGAAGCAGAATGATGGCTACCAGACTTCATCAAAGTAGCTCTGCCAGTAGAGCTCAAAGGAGAAAGGCATCTGGGACAAAAGCACAGCAGTGCCAGCTCTTATGTCCAGAGACCAAACTTTAGGAGTYGCCTGCCCAGCTGGAGGTGTCTGTTAATGCAATAGAGCAGCACAGCTGCAAGAGGCTGAGTAATTCAGGTAGAATGCTGGTCAAAAATGCACAGTGGTTTCTACACACCATGATCTCCTCCTTGATTCTGGATTTTTTGCCAACAAGTCACTTAAGTGTCTTTAGGCTATGGGCCTGCAGCATTTGAAGGTGGTGCTGCGATTAAGGATGTGCAGCTGAATTTGACATCAGGATCATACCCAGTACTCCTCACACATATTATTTCAAAAATGGCCACCATGCCTTTAAGTTAACAGCTACAGATGAGCAGCTGGTTCCCATTTTGAAATCTGATTTGGAAAATATACAAAACCAGCTGCACTCAGTTCTCTTATCCCGAATATATCATTCTTTTAAAATATTTTCCATATATAATTTACAGCTTCTATACTTTTCTGGCAAAGAAAAGAAAACAAGTCCTTAGACTGTGTAGTCTAGCTTAAACCGAAAAATCACTTCTTTTATACAAATTTAGAATAATTAAAAAGTTTAAAAAAGCATTTCTTTATATCTGTTATGGCATTCTTAAATCAGCTGGTATAAATGTGAAGGATGAATTATTTAACTGTTTTCCCAGTATAACTTCAGTAGAATCACTGTTGTCCCACAGCTGAAGAAATGTAGCATTCCAGAAGTCAAACATGTGCTCATATTAATTTTTCAGAAGGCAAGACTGTAATTAAAGATTTTAATAAAAGCTTGATAGTGCAAAAGTATCTCTTAATGTCTGGATCATGATATCCTGCCAGAGAAACAGATTCCATAGGTTCACAGATGATTCCAGGGCTGCCAAATGCAAAATCTCTAACAAGAAAGGCTTTCTATTCTGCAGCTACTGAAAAAGGCTAAATAAATAAATAAATACATTAATTTTAATGGTGCAGAACCAAAGTATATGTAAGAAAGTGGACTTAAATACTATTGCTAAATTTGGAGATTCTCATAGTTGGTTAAAGCACATGAGATATGAGATTACTATGAGAATTGTAGAATTTCGGAGACTCATGAAAGTGTTTTCTGTTCTTATATATGGGACCACAAACACAGATGACATTTAGGCAAAAAATAAGCTGATTAAACATTTGCAAAGCATATACACTACCTGAAATTAAGACTAGATAAATTCTTTGTGGGAGCTTACAGCTTAGTAAAAGAACACTGGTCTCCTCCTGTGGTTTTTCTCTTCAGAGTTGAAAACTCTTCCATTACTAGTAACTATCACAACATTTCAGTTTATCTAACAGACACAAATAAGCTTGGTCCTATTCATATGTTCTGTTGAAGGAAGAATAATTCCTGTACATGGTTTCTAGATCAGACCTCTATCCCAAGAAAGAGCAAAGATCCCAAATAACTGTTCCACCAAGGTCTTTTAAAACAGGGAGAGAGAAAAAAAAAAGAATAAATGAATTTACTTATAGCAGTAAATATTAATCATAAAGCAATTATAATAAAATTAAATTTATACACCCTTTAACTAAATATTTCAGAAATAGTATAATCTATGGTTCTGTGATTCTAGAAAGGAGGTTTTACTTTTTCTAGCAGTACTTAACTCCCTTTTTATTAAATTCTGCATAGTTCATTTTGAACAATCCCTGCCAGCAATCTCTTTCCTGCAGCCCTTTAGGCTTACTACAGATCAGCAAGTAAATGAACAACTAACTTTGATGATAAAATCCACCAAATTCTGAAATGTAGCTCGCTAATTATTCTCTCACTGTTTCAAAAGTAAAATGTTCAACAGCTTTCTGGTTTTGTACAAAGTTAGATCTCATTTTTAAAAGGAGAAAGATCAGTGACATGGTGCCAGAGATAAAACAGTTAAAACTTTTCTTCTGCAGGAGCCGATGCAGGGAGAGCAGTAGAAATTCCTTCCACCACATTATGAGGAAGATCTAAAAAATAAGGGATTAAGAAAAAAGCATCTTCAAATCACTCATATCCCAGTCTAGTTTTCAAAATGTGTTCCTTTTTTCACTCATATACACCTCCAGTTCTATAAAGATGACCTACCAGATGACTATTATCTGTTTCTGGGAATACAATCAGTTCCTTTGGAACTCCAAAATCTAGTTATTAAAATAAATTCCCTTACACAACTGCGAAGAACTTTTATGATTTTGCAATTAAACAAACACATTAGATTAACAGATAACGTGATTTATTCAAAAGTTGTTAGCACTGGCAGCACTGTTGAGTGTCTGTATAGTGTCAGTTGACTGCACTTACATATGGTAGTGGGCTTGAAGTGTCATATTCCATTTTTCAGCYATGGGTAATATTTTTTACAGTGGCTTATAAATATCAGTGATTGCTAATGCAAAAATAAGATGTGAATCTGGAATTTCCAAAAAGGGTAAAAAAGCCTGCGGATACCAAATACTGTCTCCTTAACTCAAGATTAAAAAAAAACAACAATCAGTAAAATTAATCAATTGTATGATGTTGCAATTAAAAGCATCAGTCTTTAGCTCCCTTCAATTAAGCAAGCTCTCAGTTTGCTTTATTGGCATGAAATTGGTATAAAGAGACTGCAGGGACAGGAGGAGAGAGGCAGTTCCCAGCATTCAACTGATAATGTACACAACTCCAGAATTCAGCTCTGGAATGCTTTTGAATCCCAGTCCCAAAATCCTGGCAAAGAGTTCATATGACAAAGCTTGCACAGCTGAAACACTGACACAGCCATAATCTTGGTTATAGTTAAATACTTGCATTTTACAAGTCAGCATTTAAATCCATATTTAAGCACCAAAAGAGAAATATCCTGATTTTCAGAAGTGCGGTTTCTCCACACTTCAGTACACTATAGAGCTAGGCAAGGACATATGGATTACTGCTAGAATTGTAGGACGGCCAGGGAAGTCAACAAAGTTTCCACAGCAATTTTCCTAGGAGGACTAAAAAAAAGTGGTTGAGTCTAGCAAGGGCCCTGCCTTGCAACAATCTCAAGGAGCATGGATAATTAAATTCTGGGAAAACACTTATTTGTCTAATCTGGGCCTATAGCTCTTCGGGTAATGTCACTGTCAATTTTTGATACAGTGATGACAACACTTAAAATAAAATAATACTTGGGTATGAAAATATCTAAACTTCAGTTCTAAGATAGATCCATGAAGATCCATGGCAATATATCTATTCTCTCATGGTATATTTTACTTAAAAAGGATACAACTACAATGCAAAATAATATAAAAATGCAGCTATACAGCAATTTGCAAGTGCCTGACACACAGAACAGTGAGCCATGATGGTTTGTTGCTAAATCAGCCAGTGACAAAACAAGTCAGTAACAACCAAATGATGAATAGGTTATGTCAGTGACATTTATTAATGGCTTACTATTTGTAGGCAACCAGGCAGCAGAGGCACACATGGGCATGAGCTGATCCACTTCCATGGATCAGGAATCTCAGCAGCAGCAGTTTGGGTGGTATATCCTGAATAAAGCACAGCAGTGCTGTTCTCTGCTAGAGGTAAAGGACCAAAGAGAGATGAAGCACTGAGGTACTCAAATCCACTTAGCCATACCATCAGTGACTGAAAGTTTTCCTGAGACTTGAAATATAGGTAGAAATACTTCTTTACTTCTAGTGGGAAAGAGACAGAGCTGAGATAAAAGGGACAGATAATTTACTGCATTCTGATGTG
Source organism: Cardinalis cardinalis (assembly GCA_014549065.1). Lineage (NCBI taxonomy): Eukaryota > Metazoa > Chordata > Aves > Passeriformes > Cardinalidae > Cardinalis > Cardinalis cardinalis. The sequence continues at coordinate 1,550,042 of JACDOX010000140.1, forward strand.
AACTGAAGCCAAACTTTTGATATTTAACTTTACTAGAGTTTCCAAAAGGGGAAAAAATAAAAGAAAAAGGAAAAAAAAAAAAGAAACTGCTGCTTCTGACAGCCTGGAAAACTACTGTACTTCCGTAACAACAATATAAACCTTGTTAAAATATTACACTCACACAAATTATTCAAATAAATCAACATTCACTCCATTTACAATACATTGCACCAACTAACTTCTGTTGGGAATGCTGCCCACCATTTGCTGAGCTATAAAAGATGAAAGAAAGTAACTGAGATTATCCAGGCCTTTTCCATTTGAAAAATCCCTTTCTAAAATAGTTTGGAGAAGAAAGGACTAGGAACAGCATGTTCTACACTTCTTGAGTTTTGAATGGCTGAAGCAAATCTGGGACATAATAAGCATTATCAGAATACATGAATACATCCAATTTGAGCTGCGGATGCAGTTTTGGTACAAGAGGCATATTAAAAATACTAAAATATTCCCCCACTTTTTCTATCTTATCTCAAAACCCAAAACAACAGCCTTCCCTCTCAGTACCATGTTTGAGGATTTTGGAACTTTTTGGTTTTTTTAAAGCATGAATGAGGTTTTATTTCTTCAAGGCTCCTCTGCTGATCTTTGCTAAGATTTTTTCTTAAGGTCTTGCATCACAAACAATAATAGGTTTCTCTCTGCAAATAAACTTGATGTGATTAGTGCCTGTCCACCCTGCTATGATTTTGCTTCACTGACAGACTCACTTTTCCTCATACTACTTACTACATCCAAAAAATCTGCAAAGCATATACTTGTAACATTTCCAGCAACTATATAAGATTTAACCACCAAATGAACCAACAAGAAAGGGAAGAAGGATACAAGGCTAAATAACAAAACTAAACCAACCAACCAACGAACCAAAAAAACACTGCTTGCCGACATTATTCTTTTTTTGTTGCATTTATAAAGATACTCATACTAGGAGTGAATTAATTAACTGACTCCCCCTTACACAACAGAACACACAAAAGCAGATGTCTTCTACCAAGCCTTCTTTCCTCCATGTCCGAGCTCCCTGGATCTGGCAACTGAAGGAGTGCCAAATGTGCACACAGGCATCCCATCTCAAGAAACACAGTACACTTAGTTTACTTCTTTTTCCCCTACACAGGCAAGTGAGGACAATTCCAAGCAGAGTACCCACTAAGCACTGCAGCCTGGGGAAGGATTCAGGGTTCCTTAACAACCTTCCTAGAGGTGGCATCATCTGTTGACAATTTAAATGTTGGAAGTGGAATCAGTTACAAGTCATCACGGTTAATCACAAGATTTGAAGATTCTCCTCAGGCAAACCATCATAGTTGCTTGAACTATTATAATAGAATATAAACCCTGATTATGAAACTGTTTGAGTTTTCCTCTTCCACTGTCTATTATCCAAAGAAACAGATCCTCATTTAAAACCACAATGTAAAAACACAATGTGGGTTTTTTTTAGTCCAAGAGCCTTTTTTAATTGGTCAAACAAGCTAAGGAGCCTTCTGAAAGGTCTTATCTCATGAGTATAAAAAACTCCACTTGGGAGTCTAGGTGGGCAAGGAAGCCTGGACCCAGGTAGTTTCAGGAAGAACACAAACCCATCAGTGACTGGAAATGAATCTCAGATGTAAGCACAGGAAGGAACTGAGGGTAGGTTCAGAGAAAAACTGTAGCTGTAGTCAAGGCAGCCTACAGGCTACTGCCAAAGGACCCACCTTTCTCATCTCCTGCTTTCCACAGTGATCCTCATTAGGAAGTGAGCAGGTAGTCATAGACTTGAAAAATTGCTTCAAAGGGCCTAATTCCCAATGAGGGAAAAAATCTCTATACAGAAGGATCTTCACTAAGTCTGCCATAGGAGGGAGTTGTTGCAGCAGCACTTCTTCTGCACACTTTCTGACAGCCTCTTTAGCTTGATCCATATGGGAACATAGAGGCACGATATAAGTCTTGGTCTTGCACCACTAAAGTGCAAAAGAGGACAGAGGCACCAATGCTCCCACAACCTGTTCTTGGACAGGTCAGAATGACTGTGTGGTCCAACCACTCCCTTAATGATACATAGCTATCTGCACCTTTTAAGTTGACTTCTTGCCATTACATGCTCTTGCCAAAAGTAAGGGCTGTATGAATTAATTAATTTAGTCACAAATTGAACTATATTCTAATGTAAGCTACTAAATGAAAACAGCTATTAAAATATTGTTCTATTTTGATTTTGTGGATATATTGCTTTTACAGTTGTTCTCAAAGTTAGCTAAACCATATTTACCATAAAACACTGCTTTAAAGTAGTACATGAAGTGAAATGAAATACTGCTACCATCTGTGAATAATGTAATCAGGCAAATGAGGAATAATGACTACATTGTGGTAATTTAGGATGGAGCACAGTGAATTACAATTGTCAGCAGTTTGGTTTATAGCTCACAAACTTGAGAAAAGCACAGCATATAAAAAGAGTGGGGAAGGATTTAATCAAAATATCATTACAGAAGAGAACATAAACAACACATGGCATTACTTTTCAAGGGTGCACTACCATTATTTGTATCTTGAAGTGTAACAGAAAACTTACCATCACACACACACAGACACAGAAAGATAACTTCAGTGATACAGGGCTGCTCATACACATCACAAATCCAYGGTGTTTAGCTCTTAACAGAGGAATAATTCCACCCAACTCTTTGGGGTTGTGGTAGGTAGGCAAGGAAATAATCTATGGAAAATCCCCCAGATTCTTTCCATTTTCTAAGTTTCCTATCTGTTCATAGGCCAGAGGTGCAAGTCGGTATTTTCCCTGCCTACTATTATGACTTCTACTGGGGATGATCTGAAGCAGAAAGCAAGCTGGTAGGATGCTGTTCTTCCCTACTCTGACATTCTGTTGAGGGGTTCAGGGTGGAGTTATCTTTACCAGATTTCTGAAAATTAAATATTCTTTGACATGGGGAAAAAATTTCCATACTCTTTAAATCTCCTCCTTGCATTAGACAAGGAAATTCAAGTCCCTGTTATTGAAAAGATGATTTTTTCCTCTCCTTTCATTTCTTGTTCCATCTCCATTCTACATATTTTCCCCTCAAGCATTTCCATAATCCTTTCACTGCTGTACATGAATACCTCTTGGCCACTGATATATTTCTCTTTGCATCATGACAGTCAAGCAGAAAAGAAACAGGAACTGGAATAAAAAGAGAGTTATTTTCTCTGGTTACACATGAAAGTTTGGTGGATTGATCCCAGCTACCAAAGTGTTGTTTAGCAATCCCTCCTCTCAAAGTTTCCTCTGTAAACATATATATTTAAGAACAACTTGTCATTTGGAAAAATTTCTTGTCTGTATAAAATGTTTTATGACCCATTTCTGCACAGGGCAGAAACTTAACAAACGTGTCTGAATTCCAGYTGGTATTATGTTCTTCACTGATGAAAACAACTGTCCGGCTTTTTCTCCTGTCATAAAATACTCCTTCCACTTAGAGTATTCTTGTTCCTCTAAATTACTGCACTGACACAAAAGCAAGAACTACCAGGTAATGCCCAGAGAAATTATAGTATCTGCCCTCAGAGAGGGTAGCTGCTGGCTCTGGTAATAAATAAATAAACAAACAGATAAATGTATACATATGTAAATAAATAAAAGCTGTTCACTTTTTGTCACCAGAAATCCAGATACATTCCATATGTTTCTGCCTTCCCTCATGTGGGAAAAATCATAATGTACTAGTTCCATTCTGCCATGATAGCACACTGGATACTGTACCAAAATCTTTAAGTACTGATTAGTTTAAGTTTAGGGTTTGTTGGTTTGGTGTTTTCTTTTCTTTTAATCCTGACTCTTTCAAAAATATTTTTGTTTCGTAAGTGGAACTTTTCTTAGAGTGAATATAAGCAGAGGCTGAGAAGGAAGGAAGTAYTGCAGTTGATGAAACTATAACTTTATCTGAAGCACTTTATTATCATGCCATTCACTGTGTAAAGGTGACATTTCAACATTAAACACTATAAATTATGTTGATAAAAATTTATAAATTTATAAACATTTAGATTTTCAAAATTTAACAATCATTCAAGATGACATCTAGGAAAATTCCCTAGAAGCCAATAAAAAGCCTGTACAGAGTGCACCGCCCTGTACTGCTGCCCACGCCTTCTTGCTCCCAGGCAATGCTGCTAAAACCTGGCTCTCACTTCTCTTAGCATTTGGCCTCTCTGGCGAATTCTGAAGGTGAAAAAAATCTAAAATAGGTATTTCACATAGCTTTCCAACTTGAAAATATCTGTCATCACCCTGTCTTTAATTTAGACTTATTAAAAATACATGAYAGCTTTGTGCTTTACAATATTCATGATTATGTATGTCTTGGAGACGTACTGAAAACACCATGACAGCAGATTTCACCAGAATTTATCCCATTCCCAGAACTGATTAGGCAGTGCTAAATAAGAAAGCTTCTTTTGGAGCACCATGGCAATAACTAACAATAAATATGACTAACATAAAATTTAACAGACCAAACACGCATCTAAGATTAGCAAAGCAAATACTTGCTCAGTGAAAMAGACAGCAGAAGGCCAAGAAAAGTGAAAAGAGGAAAAATATAATAGAAACTTTCATAAGGAAAAAATAACTATCATGTAACCAAATTATACAATTACCTAGATCACCACAATGTTTGTAAAGGGAATCATGACCTGCATGTTTAACAGTCAGACCTGCTATGCCAGAATCAGCTATAAGTGCTGAGTCTGCCAGCAGCACTTTAAACACAAACCTGAATTTAAGGAAATGTAAAATTATTGAGCAATTGGACTCAATTTTTATTTAACTACATCACTTTTCCCTTCACCTTAGTAAATRGGTATCATAATGAATGTATTTGTCACAGTACAGGCAAAACAATTCACAAGTAAACCACACAAAGTTGGAATTACAATTTTTAAGTGCTCCACTTCAAATATGAACTTCAACCACTGCTGACCATGACAGATTTATCTGAGAACAAAGTGATCTTTTAGAAGGTCAAGCAAACACAAATTGCTCAAAATTGCTCAAAATTACAGAGCTTTAAAGATGTTTAAGTAAAAAGCACATGTCAACCAGACCTTCAAACATTACTGAGATAATCTTCTGCTTGACTCTAATTATTTCCTTTAGTATCAAGAACAGTGGTTCATTTTAAAGAAAGGGCAAGTTAGAGAATGCATTATGTAGAGATTCTCAAAACACAGACCACAGAGCAATTTCTAATGCTCTGAACACTCTTTTAGGGAGGTTACTCTATTAGAAAGGTTCATCGATGTTATCTGCAGTGTTATTCACCAGAGTAGCAAACATACAACAGGACAGAGTCACACCAGCAACTTCCATAGGAAGATTATGAACAAGGGAGTGGCAGTGGGGATAATGGGGAAGAGTATAAGTAGTACATGAAAGAATACTGGTTTCAGGCACAGAAATTAATACCACTTCTTGGCCAAGTTTCTTTTGCACAGCAACCAAGGCAGAAAGAACAGAAGTTATGTATACCTAGGTAAGGTCTCAAATGCAGATGAGGCACAAGGCAAGACTGAGGAGCTGGAAAGTATTTCCAGGTTCCACAGYTCAGCCTCCTCACCTTTGGGAGGCAGATGGAGAAAACACATTCCTCTAAGGATCCTGGCAATTGAGCTACTTCAAATATACACACTGAATGCAGAGTTAGAACTAAAAATTCTTTAACAAACAAGGAAACTATGAGCAAATGTGTTATTTGACATGGAAGGAGAACTATTTTATGCATCACAGTCTAATAATAAATTTAACTACTTTCTGTATATGAAAAGAAAAGCAGTGAAAAACCTGACTTGGTACCAATACCATGACATTTAAAATTAAAACACTGAAAAGTTAGTCCTGTCATGGGTTTGGTGGGGGTAGAGGCGGGGATTTCCAAGTATGATAGCTTCTTTAAGGCTGCTCACATTTCATGTATGAAATCACAGAGACAGAGATCATGCAGGCACAGYACTAGGCACAGAAAATTATTAGGCAAATATTTAACAATCTAAATCTTGAAAAAGAAGTTTGAAAAACTAGTTATATCCAGATGAATTTTGCTGCTCATACAAGTCAAGAATTTGCAATATTGAAGGTAAACACCTAAGGCAGTTATAAATTCATAAAATACTAAGCTCAAAATAAAAATTATCTGGAACTTAACAACTGTGTTGTCTTTTCATAAGCTACTGACCTTTATTTCTCTCAAGATGAAGTTCACAGTGGAATTCATCAATAAGTAGCACAGATATATCACTTACCTTTCAGTCACAGCTTCCATGAATTCATCAAGAAGATCATCGTAGGCTTGACCTCTAATTCTCTTGTGTCTCAGCCCAATATACAAAGGATCTTTCAGCAATGACTGTGGAAAAAAAATGTTTGAAATATTACATGAGCAAGTTACAATACTACACTCTTAGTTAATAAGAAGGGGACAAAAATACAGTGTTTGAGGATTAACCCAAGCATATGAAGAACATATCAATTTATCCACCCCTACATTAAGATCAAAGAAACACAAAGATATTAAAGAAACACCCTTTTGTATCAAGGAAAAGGGATACCCAAGTCTCAAAGGAAGTGTATAATTTCCAAGTGAAAAAGTAAAGTTTACTCTGAAATGTCAGGTTTCAAAAGTATCTTTTAAAGTTTTAGTAATTTTCTATTTTTCTTTTATATCCTGGAAGTGCTCTGACATTTAAAAAAAGCCATTTTCCTTAATTTTAGCATAATCTTTCACAAATCTCTCCCAGAGTGCATAATTTCAACTGTGTTGATGAGCTGATATTCAGAAAATGTGAATTTTCTAAAATTTAATATGCCAAAACATAACCAACCCTTTCCCTTTTCCTTCCAAGCTTATTAGATTATCTGTTTATATTCTAGAATTCTTAATTTCAGCTATCCATGTTCCATCAGTTGGATATGATTTCTGAATTTATTTATGCTTAAATCTTGTACTTCTTCTTTCTTTAGCTTTATGATCCATACTTCCCATRAAAACACTGAGCCTGTATCACTCCACATCTTCACTACTAGAAGGTTTGATGTATTTACAAATTATAACTTACTTATTACTAAATTTTTACTTTCCCACAGCAAGTGTCACACTTCCACTGGCTTTCCCAGGAACTTAGGTATAAAGACACTCTTTGTTATTATTTCTCACATGCCTCTGAAAACAAATAAGCTAATTTCCTCATTGTATATAGTGTGCAATCCTCCCACACATGCCCAAACAGCTTGCAGAATACATCAGAAGCTTGACCAAACATTTTTCATCCAAAAACAATTTGTAAACTCAACAGGGTGGCAGAAATTTTTTGTACATCAGCTTCAAAAAACATTGTAAAGAAAAATACAGACCAACTTGTCTTTCCAAGAGAGAGTCTTCAGAATGCAAAATGAAGCAAAAAGTCTGGAAAGCTTTCTCTTCCTGACCCAGACTGGGAAACAGAAATATGATTTCTGAATTTTAGAGAAGTGCCTAAATTCCCATCCCAACTTTGTTTTACATTGTAAAACTAAAAAAAATTTCCTCCGGGTAACAAGCCCCTGTTAAAGAATGATTTGAATCGGTATGAAACTTAAAATCTTTGGCGGCATTCTGCCTCCCCAGGAGTTCCTGATACAGACCTACAGATAGAGATGTTTGTCTCTCCCTCACTTTTCTCTCCACTTCCACAAAGATGTAAAGTAATATGATTTGAATGTTTTAAAAATCAAGCAGGTTTAAAAACTGAATTTGCTTGCTACATAAAAATTGCTAAATTAATCACCAATTCAGAACAATTTGTAATACATTACTTACAGCCATTCAGAAGTTGTTAGTTCAGCTTTTTGAAGTGAAACACGAATAAAGCTCAAAATAAAAATTACTTTGTAAGTGAAGGTGACATCATTACACTGTATTTTATTTATTCCCCTCACAACACACTGTATCATTCATGTCTAAGTAGCACATTTTTTTCAGAAAAAAATTTGCCTGTGTATTCACATTATGCTAAATATTCTAGCAGCTAAATCAAAGTAATAATTCTCTACCTATTCTAGATACTTCAGGAAAAACTGGCAAGAGTTTGATCTGATACTTGTCAATGTAATTTTCCCTTTCGTATAGTCTTCTTGTTTTGATATAATCACTTCAAACTTTAGTCAAAAACTATTTCTGAAATTATTCTTTCATTTCCATTTAAAGTTTTTCTAGTTATTAAAAATTACGTCAAGAAAACCTGAAAAATCAAGGATAAATTTATGTATCTGGATGATGAATTTGCACAAAGTGCAAATTAACTCTTTAACAACTGGAAATCTTCAGGCAATTTTGGAGAGCCCATATGAGTTGTCTCACACTTCTCACCAGGTTGAGCACACAAGGTTGGAAAGAAGAACAGCCAAGCCTCAGGAGCCTCTGTCATGAACATCATGAAGGACTCTGAAGTAGCAACCTCRCTTCTAAAATCCCACTGCTGCAGTTTCCCATGCCAGTAGGCTTCTGCTATTCCATATCCTGTGCAGGGATACTGCACGTTCTACTGTCCAATTCAGAGTAAATAACTTAATCCCTTTCCAACTCTCCTAATTTTTCTTCCTAAACTGATTTGCTCTTTTCAAAGAGCTTCCATAAGCTTTTTATTAAGCAATGTCTGTTTTCTCATTTTATAAAACAATGCTCAAAATTAAAAACAAATCTTTGGTCCCTTTATTTTTTAAATTCTGAAGACACGTTTCTAAAACACTTTGCAGCCAGATTGAATCAGTCTGATTCCTTCAAGAAGGCAGTTTAGATGGGCAGTGATTCTGAGAAAGTTCAAGTGAAAAAGGCATCACATTACTCTGTTCAAAAAGTGCTAAATCAGCCTGTAAATATACATAGGCTCCTACACTCCTTTTGCTACTTCTGCATTTTTCATGTCTATGAGCATTTAAATCTATAGTCAACACAAAAACTCAGAAATCCAAAGCAGTTCCATTTACAGGACCATTGCTTGAGTTTATTCACCTATCTTGGATGATGAAATTAAATGTGAAATATTTAAAACAATTATTACAGTGTTTCTGGAGTGCTTATAAACCTCTAGCCTGGGAAGTCTCGCAAGGAGAGACAATTAATTCAGCAACACATCTCTGATGAAAAGCTTGGCCAGCTATATAGTCAGAGTTCAGAATTCCTTTACAGCTCAGTGCATTCTGCTTAACAAATGTTACAGTTTGACATGAAATAGCCCCAAAAAGTTCCTTTATGGTCCTGTTTGGAACAACGTATGAAGAAACCCGTGGCAGACACAAAAGAATGAAACATTCAGCAAGTGAAAAGAACAGTGGTCACGTCTGTGCCCTGAGTGGCAAACCATTGTGGAGCCGCTCCCTTTCCAAAGGCCGCTGAAGAATGAATAAGCTGCTTAAGCACATTATCCCCTTATTCAGGTCAACACCATGCAAACCAGGACCGTGGTGCTTGTTTTTTTTAGAGGGTTCACACATCTTGAGAGATTAACATTTGCTACCAACTATTTCATGGCTTTCAAAACAGATTACTGAAAAAAAAAAAGTTTCATCATACAATTGAGTATGTCAAACTGACATGATTAGGTACGATGATTAGGTACTTTTCCTCAATGACTTGGGTTTCTTTTGTTACCTGCCTTGTTGTCAAAGCTTAAACTTTGTTTTGTTCTTTTGGAAATCAAATCTCTCTCAAAACATAACTCTCCTTTTTCCAGGTTAGTCGTTTTGTTATGCATATCACATGATACTGAAAAAGTTGATGCCATCTTATTTTTAGACATGTTTATTCTAAGACTAAAAAAAGTTCTGAAACATTTAGGTTTATCAATATGGTACATTCAAGCTTTAACAGAAATAGTGTTTTCTAAGAATAAAGGGCTTTTTTAAAGTTCYGGTACTGGTAGTGGAAATATCAGGTAGATCTATTTAGAATTAGCTGTGCAAAATAACAAGCTCTTTGAAGCACCACCTGAGCACATTAAAACTGTAATGACCTTTGGGGGTTTTAAGAAAAAGGTAAATTGTTTATGCCATCTTACTTAAAGAGATCAGCAAACCATCAAAGTTCAAGCAAGGCTGAGCTGTGCACCTGGCTCTAATTTAGCTACAAAACCCAAACCAGTGAGAAACAGAAAACTGCACGCTTAAATATTTCACCAGTTGAGCACAAACACAATGAAATGTCATTTATTCCCAAACTTGGCACTGAGATGTTTCTTTGGAACAAATACATACTTCAGTGAAGAGCTTCATGGAAAATTGGAGGGGAACATCTGCAAGAMCCCGAGCCTTTCCACGGACAAAGACGGAGCAGAGATAGTTCAGAACCAATCAGTGCTACGTAGACAGTGTTTGGTGTATGGTAATGCTTCAGAGTAGCAACTAACCCCATGCCATTAAAATGCCAAAACCCTCCAGCAGCTCTMCAATGGGAAATGATTTGCACTAGAGTCACAATTACAGAGCTAAAAGAGGACTGTATTTGTATGGGACATCTGAAGCTTTGGGACAAAGACGTGCCACATGCCAGAAATTAAACACATTTCAAAGCATGATTCATCCAACAGGGCACACAGTTACCAAAAACACCAGGGGGAGGCCGCTGCTTTTTCAAGTCTTAAAATTTTCTTTACATTAATACATTCTAATTTCTTTCTGTAACTTTCTTGTCTCATTTTTARCAGGTTGGAGAAGGGCTGGTGAGCAAAGGAGGGTTTCTGCTCTCCAGGAAAGTTGCACATTCCAAACTTCTATTTTTGTTCCACAAGATTGAAATTTCATTTGATGTGAAACTTTTTCCAATAAAAACAGTTAGCCGGTTAGGAACATGCCAATGTTTTGGACTTAACTTCAGCTTCCATCAATACTCATCACCCAGTAATCAATCTGCATTCATTTAAACTTTCAGCTTGGAAGCACTAACATGCTGAATCACAATTTTCTGTCCTTCAAGAACTGCTTAGTTCTTAGCTRCTAAGTGTTTTTCACAGCATTAAAGTGTGTAAGATTTCAACTTATAGTAGACTAGAAGGCCATTCTTTTCTTTGAATAAGCTTGTTTTGAAGCCTGAAATACAGGATGATGACCTTAAAATGTGTGACAAAATCTGTGTTTCCAAATGCTAAGTGAACTTTGGATGAGTTGAATGCTAGTAATTGGGTTTGAGGGTGTAGAATACTTTGCAAAAATAAGTTGCATAATCAAAGAACTTAAGATTTTTTCTGAGATTTTGTCTTCTTTGAATTACACTAGCCATATGACATACTCACTAAGAAGTCACGGCCCCTCCTATCTAAACACCAGACCTTTATCAACACATTTGCAAATGCTAGCAAGGGGCCTCTTGCACAAGAATAAAAGCAGCCTTACTCTCTGTTTCTCCCTAAAAGAAGGAGATCTCATCTTTGSGAGTCTCAGCTACTACTTTATGTAGACATCCCCAAAACAGGTACTGGCACACAGAGCAGTAGCTCTCTTCATCCTTCCATTTCCTCCATGGGCTCCTCCATAGGACAAGATGTCACAAAGATCTCAACAYAGAATGGCAAAAATTGGTATTCTATGGTAAATTGGTAAAATGGGTCATTCTAGCTATAAAAAAGGAGGAAAAACCCCATACATCAGATATGAGTTTTAACAGTTGATCCCATCTGTGCTCACGTTACCAAAACCAAGCAGCTGTCAGTTCTTTAGAGACAAAGATAAGGCTGTACTGTAATTACTATTTTCCCACCTGTAAGCCTAAAAGCATCACTGAAAATTGTCCCTTGTCTGGTCAGACAAAATTCTAGGCCTTCAATAGTGAAGAGTTTAWAAGATAATACATTCATAGTGCTCCTTTGTAATCAATCTTGAATGCAGTGCYTGAAAGGAATGACTTCGATGGAATAAAGTTATTAGCAAAGAGTATTATGAATATTTGAGACAGCTCAAAATATAAAAATTTATTAAAACTCTGGTGAAGCAATATCCTAATGTAGCAGAAAATAGCTATGGTGYTTAAAAATTCTGCTTAAAAAAATTTAAGGTTGTGGTAAAAAATACAGAGAATATATYCTCTTTCATATATGTATAATGATACACACACAGACTTGACATTTGAAATTCTTTCTCCTTAAAGAAAGGCTTCATTTATTAAGCCCAACTTGTTATTTCATTTCRTAAACTTATTAAAGTGTCAATGTGACCTTTACATCCTGTACTTGCCTCTGCTTAGGGAGCTTACTCATTTCTAACCTGAAGAGGAGTTACCAGTTGCAGCTTCGAATGCTCACTGAACCTTGTTCGCTTATATTCCAGAGATTTCCCACGCATGCATACAGCCKTGCCCAGCTGAAAAACTGTCAGCTCCAGCGAACTTTAACAACAAAATAAAAATCCCTCTAATGGCTGGAAAGAATGCCTCATGAAGGAATCTTGTAACACGCTATGAAATTACCACATCCCCAAGCAAGACTGCACAAAGCCAGGCTGTGCCAAGGACATTCTGTGGGATGTTTCCGGCGCATGTCTGTGGCACTGAATAAAGGCCCCAGTGTGTGAGTGCTGCGGGCACACTGTGGCTGTGTGCCCAGGGGCACAAGCCTCCAGCCCCCTCACAGGGCACCATCTGCCTGCCTCCCTCCATCCCGTGCCATGGCTACCACAAGGGCTCTCCCAGGAAGTCAAACACATTGCTGAGAGAGCACACAAAGCTAAAGAGCACCCAGCCCCCTGAGGGTAACATTTACAAACATACCTGAGATACACAACTGTGTGGTTATGTGAGCCCTCRTTAGCAAGGGAGCACCAGGTGCAAAATCCAAAGACAAAATGTTGCAGCAGCAAGGGGCAAGATGCACTTGATTTTTCAGATTTTTCAAGGGACTGCTGTCTCTTCCAAGTCAGACAATGCATTTATGTTTGGGGCATGACTCACTTGTGTCCACGAGTCAGTTTGTGGAACCAAGTGATGGATGAAGAGCTCAAGGGCTGTTGATGGTCCAGTGGCAGAGAGCAGTGTTGCCTTCTAGTGTGAGTCTCTAGATATACCCGAGTCACTCTCACAGCTAAACTTCAAAATGCTGGGAATGATAAAACATTTTATAGAAATTATACTTTTATAGAAATTTTCTCTTATGATTTTTAGGTGTAATTCAAGATTTCTGAGTTTGAAACATACAGCTAGTTACAGCCAGTGGTCCACTAATGACGCATATGCCCAACAAGTTCCTTTTGAAACAAACTGGAATTCACAATGATACCTGAACCTCTCTACTTGGTGGGCTCTGAAAACTACAAGTAATACACACTACAGCTAGGCTAACCATATACTGCCATAGTTTTCATTGAATACTAAAATTTWAAAATTTTTAAAGCAATAATACATCTGACATCAGATGAATTATATATTTTTCAAAGCAATTTAGCTTTTGTTCCACCTGATCACCTTTCCAGTACACAGTATAAGAGATTCACACAACAATAACAAAGCTTTTTCAGTAAGTTACCATTGATATAAAAAAAAAAATCGTGCAGTAAATTTACTTGGACAGCATGGCAAAAACTGCTCTGTGAACTTTGATCTTTATGGTAGTTTCCAAATAGAAAAGACCTGGGAAGAGCTGAGTCGTGAAACATACCTCAAGCATAACTTTGCTAGCCAGCACATGAAGCAAAAAATAATGGCATATCCCTGAAATTTAAATACCATTGGAACCTTTTTTTAGGTCAAACAGCTTACATTGATTATTTTCAACCAGTTTAACTTCTAAAAACTATTAGATATACGTTTCAGAGGATGGCCATCATTAGCCATGCCCTGTTCATAAGGAGAAAATAAGGCATTTTCCTGAGGATTGGATTAGATACTTTTTATAAAAGTACTGTAATTGAAAAAAGAAAAAACTGCCTTCAAAGCTAGCAAGTTAGCTTGATAGTTTTTCATACTAGAAAATGAAAACTTWAAAAGTTTTTTAATTCTAAACATACAATTGTGCCAACATCTTCCATTACAGAAAGTTAGCTTCAAAACTAACATAATAAATTCCTTGTTAGACTGATCTTTAAAGCACCAGAGTTTTCCTAGTACCATGCTTGTGTATCAGCACCATAGGGATTCATCAGGTCCTTCTTTTAAATCTACATTTACTTCTGCACCAAGTAGCAGCTGTMACAAGCTGCTCATAACTAAGGCACATGATTACTAGGATGAAGGGGAAATAATTTCTAATCTTGGAAAAATACTGAGGAAAAATATAGAAAGATCCATTTCCTGTGCTAATTGTKCCAATCTGAAAATAATGGAATGCTTTCTATGAACAGGGTATTGTCACCATGGATGAAGTACATGCTCTTTACAGAACAGGTTCTCAAGCATTAGAACAAGCTGAGAAGCAGGGAAGGGGTTGAGTTCCCATCCCTGGAGGTATTTAAAAGTACAYGTGGCACTTTCAGGACATGGTTTAGTGGTGGACTTGGCAGTGCTCGGTTAATAGTGGGACCCAGTGATCTTACAGGATCTTTTCAAACCTAAATGATTCTATGATTCAACCTGCTACCGGAACCATACCTAGCAGAGTTAGCAAGGAGAACAGGGAGGGTAAGTCACTGTTCATTTTAAGAAAACAAAACAAGGTAAAACAGTAAGATAAATACTCTGCATTGTGTTTAACAGTCTGAGAGACCTCTCCTGATGTTAACATCTGTCTGGAGGGATAGGGACAATGCCAGTTCCAGAAATGCCTGTAATTTGAGTTGGAACTTGGAAGACACTCAGAACCATGGTTTTGGAGGAACATTTCATCAGACACAATTTTAGCATGCATAACTCTTTTACACAGTAAAACTSAAAACAAATGGTTGTCTGCATGCCAGTGGCATTTCTTGAAAAACTTAATCATTTGCCTATTGAGAAAACAATAGTCCTGTAGAATCCAACATCATTTAGGACTTCAGCACATTGTGCTGCATGTAATCACTAATATTTTAACATACAAACAATAGTCAGAAAGAAATCTGAGAAATCTCATTTATTTTATTAATATAATTTTCAGAAGAAATCTCACAGGGAATTTCCTAAAACTCCTGGTATTTAATTTCTATAAAAGCTTTTACTGAATCACAGAAAAGGCTCAGAGGGACCATTAAGCTCCCTACACAACTGACCCCCCCACAGGCACCACAGAGYTAAAGACTACAATTTCTTCTTCATGAACCCTAGCTGCTACATGGCTAAAATCTCAGTCACATATCCTGTCACAYATCAAGAAACTTGTTACAATACCCTACACTTCGAAATACAGCTGATGCATAATGGGAACTGGAAAGCTATAGAAATAATTACTGCAACCAAACTTTCAGAAGTTTCTTGCTCTCAAAAAACATGAGGGATGATGTGCTAAAGCCTACTTGAAGGTCCAGCCATAAGTGCTTACAACAAATCACATAAGGTGGCCAAACAATAATCTTTAAGAAGAGCCCAAGCAGTACTCATGGCAGCCTATACAGTACCCTAAAAGACAACTCTAGCCTCAGTGAAATGCTTTAAAGAAGTTGGAGATATTTCTCTTTCTTTTTTCCTGTAGTTAGCAGGAGTRTAGCTATCTCAATACATTACATTTTTTAGCTTAAACAAGAGAGTGATAAAATACAGCTGCTTGGGGTGGGTCAAACACTTCTAAAACATTTACCTTTTCTATACCATTTTTGCAAAGTGAGAAACACACATCATTCCCTTTATGTTCATGCAYTTACATTTACAAATTTTGTTTAGGATAGGTAGATGGAATATCTAATTATAAGGACTCATCTAGCTTTCAAAACCAGATAGAAATACAGAAAAAAACCCAAACAAACCCAAAATCAAAAAGCAAACCACCAACAAAGTGAAACAGCAGAGTAAAGACTTATTGTTGTGAAGATGACACCACCAAAGGCTTGTTATTAATTAGCAGTATTCAGAAGAATGCCMTCTTAATAATTTTCCTTCATTGGAAAAACTACAAAGATAACATAAGCCTTAAAAATCCTTCAAAGACCTTTTTCACTCATATTTAATATTATACCTATAAAGAGGATTTTGCTAATATTGTATCAGCTCACACATTATGACAGCTGAGTGTCTCAAGTACATCAGACTGAACAGATTTTTAACATATCAACAGATACCATTTACAGAATTGAAAATCTTGTTCTAGGTTACCAGTATATCTCATTTCTACACCAACAGTAACGATATTTTGGTTTTATTTTTTTTTCATTCACATGTAACTATAAATCTCCACCACTTGTTTTGACCTCTCCTCAGTTTTATTAAACTTATGTCTATTTATATCATTCACTTCCATAAGCTATTTCCACATGGTCTTTCCTTTGACCCTGACATCCCTGTCTCCTGTCTGACATTCAGACATTTTCYTTCTTAGAGCCAAATGGGTTGGACCGCTTCCTACACCAACAAGTCAYATCAACGGTGTCCCCTAGACTGAAAAAATATGTTGATATTATTTTGGTGCTGGCATCTCAACTATATATCTGTCATATCATCAGTCAAAAAAAGTGAAAAAGTCATTCTGTGCACAAAGTACACTTTCTAGCACAAAGCCAACATTTTTAAGAGCATCTTTACAATTCAAGCATGACAAGCTTTGTCCCAGATGCTAGGCTGTCTTACGTGGAGCCATAAACAATACATATTTTCCCACCTTTTGTGATAATAGCTATATTTATGCCCACTCCTTCTCRTCTCCCCCACTGCCTGTGAAATTTCTGAAGAGGTTTASAGCAGTTACTGTGAAAGCCAATGAAAAYAAACACTATCTGTTGCTGCCTTCTGAGCATAAAGAATTGGAAATGTCCAATGTCTCTTCAAACAAAGTYTGCCATCAATTTAGTCTATGGATATTCATGCATGTTATCCAAAATAAGCATTTCCAGATATGCATTTCTGCCCCTCTTTCACAGATCCCCTCRCTCTGGAAAGTGAAGTAAGAAGAAATTAAATGGACTGACAGAACTGTCTGTAACATAAGTACACAGCTCATTCTCTCTAGTGTCAGCTGAAACTGAGACTTAAATCCTGTGTCACCACCTATATTCTTTCTTCTAAAACCCTCCTCTCTTCAGCTTCTCAGGTCTTAAAAATCATTGCAAACACATTGTTTGGTAAACACAAAAATCTGAGGCACAACCTAGTTTTGTCAGATTTTTTGTGGTCTAACGAAATAGAACACTTCACAAAATAAATAATCATAAATAGCAAATGTCACAATAAAAAATTAACAGTCACAGAAAAAGAATACCATATATTCCTAGCCAAAATGACAATATTTAAAGGATGAAARTAGATCAAAAGTAGCAGACAATTGCTGAGGTCTTCTCACGCACTAAGCAGAGGAATGGCATTTCTCACAGAGCAGTAGAATGACACTTCTCAAAGATAACAAGAGTTTGTTTAATAAGAGGTTGMCTTAAGTTCAAAACCAAGTTTCAGTCTCTGTACAAGTCCCCTGAGTCACACAGTAACCATGTATCAGATGCAGAGAGAAGCAAGTGAAGTGCAAACTGAATATGAATTCATGTTAGCTAACTTAAGAACCTATACTGGATACTTCTACATCTAAACTAGTCTAGGCTCTTTTTATAGTGAAGAAGTAAAAAAAAATTATTAAAAACCATTTTAAAATACAATTTATCAGACCCATTTTAGACAGGTTCCTCTACAAGAAGCAGCACCTGTTCCCCTTACAAAATTAGCTTAGGAGGATTAGCTTAAGTTAAGATGACAAGCTCCACGTCTCTCTTTAAGTCTTTCTGAGCTTACCTCGTTTAGCTCCAGACTCTCAAGACTAATAATTCAAACACAAGATTATAACTGTCCATTCCAGTTAACCCKAAGTATAGGAAAGAAAGAGGCAGAGACATTGCTACCTAAGTGGGTATACCAGAGAAGTCTAGATTTGGGTTTAGTACACAGGCAACATGGAAAGGCTGGATGGTTACAAGAGGACTGCAAATACATCTTTAGTATTTTATGAAAGCATAAGAGAACTTTAGGAAAGGCAATTTAGAATGATGGTGGATGTAATCTGGCACTGAAATATGCAACTAGATATTATTTTATACAACACTCATCTTAAAAAGATCATATGTACTTGAAAGTCTCCCTAAATTTAATTATACTGAAACAACTGGATGAATTTTTAAAATCGCAGTAATGTTTTGCTGTACAATAACAACAGTAAGTCCCTGGTGAAAAAATGAATCTTTCCCTATTGTTTTTTTTATGTATTTAGAAAGGACTGTAAGTAATTTTGCTACCGACAGGAAATGAGGATCAAGGTATTTTTTCACCCTCTATTAGAGTAAAAGATGAGCACCATAACAGTAGTAATGTAAACACAGAATGCCTTTYTACTGCAATAGTAAAGAACAAAGGCCATTACAAGTGACTGCAACGTTAAAGAAAATGCKGATAGTGTGCATATTCTGAAACAAAAATATTTAAAGAGAATAAATGTTTAAAATCCAGGTCCATTTATATTTGAGTTTTATTGGTAAAAGCCCTGGTACTCACAGCTGCTGATGTATGCCTAATAAAATATGAGAAAAGCAGTTAAAYAAAAACAAGAGAGAAGATGCAATATGCTCCCCTGGGAACATCATGGTAAAGAATAGCAAAYGATCTTCTACATTTGAAAATAAGTCAAAACTTTTATCAGCTCTAAATACTGTGGGAAATGCTGTTCCCCTCTGGGCACAATTACTTCATAAAAGGGGTAGGCAATGTTTTGTGTTTCAGCTCTCTTAATATATCATTAGTAGAATGCATTCCCTAGGAAGCAGAAGACATTTGTACACAATTTTCTTGAAGGTTTAATATAGCCATGGAAATACATAGTAAGACAGAAGATACAGAAGAAGAAGAAGTAATTAAAAAATTGCAGAAGGCTAGGGACAAAAGACACACTCAAAGAGGTTGTCTTCAGAAGACTGAAACACACTGGAAATCTCAGTATCTTGGGTAAATCTAGATTTATTACTMCACTTACAAATTCTCAACCCATCTGAGTTAACACACTGAGTAAAAATAACTTATGAGATTTTCAAGTTGTGAATGTATTACAGATATATTGTAGCTATTCAATAAGAGCATTAAAGAGCAAGAAAAAGAAAACTCTCAAAAATTACTGAAGGACGTTCACTGTCAGATACTCGTGATCTTCTCTAATATGTTACCCACCAGTCCCTGCACTGAGGGAAAATGGTGGGTCTGGATGTAAGTGCCATCCCTTCTCCAGAGCATTTTTTGAGTCTGCAAGCGTAATATGGATGTTGGCACAGCTCCAGGTGTTCATGCTACTTAAATAAAGCATGTATAGGAGAGAYTGATGATGCCATATTTATTTTAGACGTGGAGCTTTTGAAACACATTGGAAAGATAACACTAAACCCCTCAATTTTAGAACATGCATCTATAAAATCAGTGTTCATTCCCTCTTCTAACACAAACTCATTCCAAAAAAATGAATAGATTTAAAAGGAGACTACCAAATCTGACAAAATAAAGCTGTTTTTCTCCTTCCCAATGGGCTAGACAGGACTTTAAGTTCATGATATCATATCACTTTTCAATACTTCTTAACACTGAAGAGACAATGGAAAAAATTATTCATGACACTGACCCTAGAGAAACTAGTATCCAATCACATTGTTTTCTTGCCAACTCAAATTTCAGAAAGGGGAAGATAAAGGAACAGTCATCTATTTTCTCTCTTGCTCAAGTGCTGACTGTATACTACGGAGGAAAGCAGTACAGAAGCAAGATCTACTGAGAAAAAATCCACTTATAAAAGAAAACTTAACTGGTAAAGGGAAGTGYAATTATACCCTACCAGACTGGCACAGACAGGCAGCAACCAAAAAATAAAAAACACACAGAATATTTACTTCATCAATAATTTTACAAATGTTAATTAATGCTTGGAACTCAGCACCACTGAGCCACAGCATTAACTCAGAGCACTTTCCTTGGCCTGACTATTTCGTGGAGCATGTAAAAAAAGCCTCTTTCCATCACCCAGGTAAATTTGGTCAGTAACATTTCAACATACCTAAATTAAAAGCTGCACATCTGGAAACCTGGTTTGATCACACATAGTGTCATTTGTATTGCAGAAATATGCAAAACTACTGGAGAACACACTGGAGAATATAACTTAGAAATGAGATTCTCATATTGCACCAGATACAAAAATAGAGTCTTTTTATACAGACAGAACCAACCTCTATTCATAGAATTCAGGAAATGTTTCTGCTATATTTCAGTAAAACTGTCACTGATGTCTCCAGTTCTAACAATCATCATTCAAGAGGAAGGCGACAGGATTTTTTTTAAATCATAAATTAATAAATTTTMAAATTTAAATTTAAAATCAATAATCTCATAAAGAGAGCATAGTCATTCCCATTACATATTTACTACATTTAAAAAGAAGTGCAGAAGYGGCACTACTCTACATATGAATGCAAATTGTGATTGTCTTTTATTTAGAAATCCCTACAGCTCTGCACAATTTATTTACTTGACACATCTACATTTTTGGATTGATAAGGTATGAAATTGCAGGTTTCCTCTATAATCAGTTTTCTACTGTCCAGGTTTCTATTTTGGTTGAAATATTAATAATAAAAGCAGCTTTGTTTCTGTTTTCTCATCAGCTTTCATTTGCACATTTATATGTAGGTACTCCTCAAGAATATGAATCTTGGAAGGCTACTACTAATTCTTACAACAATTGGAAATAATACGGGAAAATACAGAAAGCTAGCTAGGATAAGCTGAAAAGCTGAGCCTGAATTTGCACCTCAGCTTTTCTGGACTGCATATTCCAGCACAGATGCCTGTCATTTCTCCAGAGGAGTTGGAACTGCCAGCCCAGGCATGCTCATTGACCTATTTAGGGCAACTGTGAGAACCACCACATTCCTGTACTTCAATATTTTAGTAAGTTAAGAGCAAAAAATATTCCAAATCAAGCATGCAGGAAACAACTTGAAATAGCAACCCACAAGTCCCTGAACTGTCACAGAGGAAGGAGTTAGCTGCCCTAGCAGCTGCCCTGCATATTTCTCCTTCTTGTGCACTTTTCAGTGCTTAAATCATAGAATTATAGAATTACTTAGGTTGGAAAATACCTTTAAGATCAGTGAGCCCAGCTGTTAACCCAGCACTGCCAAGTCCAGCACTAAACCATGTCTCTAAGCACCACAGTTACATAGCTTTTAAATACCTCCAGGGATGGGGACTCTACCATTTCCCTGAGCAGTCGGTTCCAATGTTTCACAACCCTTTCTGTGAAGAAATTTTTCCTAATATCCCATCTAAACCCCACCGGGTGCAGCTTGAGGCCATTTTCTCTCATCCTATCCCTTATTACTTTGGAGAAGAGACCAACAGTTCAGATACACATTTTTGAAAAGCWAACTGGCCATCATGATTCATCTGCACATTAAGGGTACATATATGTGACCCATCAGCTTTTTAGCTGTGTCTACACAGGGCAAGAGAATATYTGTGTGTCCAGCTTCCTTGCAGCCATTGCAGCTGGAATGACCTCAGATCCCTGAGCAATCCACATGGCACTGTGCTGGTGCTCAAGCACCACAATGTCTTCTGCTAGAAACTGCCTGTGTAAAAGGTCCTTTCAATATGAGCTGTCCTTTACACATTGTGTAAAAGTACTGTTTGAAAGAGCTGRATGCTTTCTACCTAAAATTTATGGTAAATGGTTTAAATTTAAAACTAACACACAATCTTTCCAAATCTCCCACAACTGGCCGTTGCCAGCATTGAATTTTCACATGTGATTAGTTTAGAATTGGTCTGGCAGCCATGAACTTGTCAAAGCCCCTTTTCTAAGGTATCAAATAAACACAGTTCTCATTCCTCTGCTAAACATCCAGTATTAGATTAAAATTTTTATGGTCAAAATAAACCCTTTCACCATTGGTTTGACTTCTATGTAACACAAGGCATCAATCTTGCTAGATTTCATTACTCCTCTGTCTGGAAATAGTACTTTAACAAGACCATGTCTYTTTTGTGACCCTTGAACAATAAAATATTGCCTCCAAGTCACTGATAAAGATATTGAACTTTTCAGAGCTGAAAAAAATCCCAAGATACCTTARTCCCACAAGTATTTTATTATTTTTCACAGAAATATATATTTTAAAYTGCATTTTCTCCAGCAACACAGGAGGCCTGGTTTGCTTTTTCCTTAGTCTTATTTCTTAAAAGAAAAAGTAAGAATTCAAATTCAAATTCAAAAGTCTTTCAAGGGTAAAAAAATAAGTCAAACAAAATTCTGTAAACTCTCATTGGACCAGGATCATTGCATTTTCAGTAGGAGCGTTACCTTTAATCTAATCTTTTTTATTTTTTTCAATTCATCCCAGATACACCTAAGAAAAAACTAGCACTTCCTCCACACCCAGCTCAACATGGTACAGAGAAAGCTTTTAACACTTTTTTTTTTTTTTTAAATAACTGACAAAGCATTATTTGGACATTCTGATTTAAGGAACTYGAAAAACTTTTCAAGCTTTTTCAACATATTCATTTGCTGTTAATAAAATGGGAAATAGGACTCTTTGCCAAGATAGATAAAATTTACATTWAAAAAGTATCTACCATAATTATAGGGACAATCTAATACTTCCATAAGTACCATCACTAAGGAAAAGCATCAGGAAAACCAGAAAACCTCATTCTTACTATTCATAATTATTTTCATTAAGTTTCTTTTCTTTAGTGTCTTTTGCTTTTTTACTGCCTATAAAGATAGTTTCTGACCTTGGTTTCTCTATTACTAGGCTTTGCTGTTCGGTTGATTTTATTAAACTGCCAGTACTCACGTGTCTGTAAGCCAGACTGATTTTTAGCCAACAAGGCTTGTCTCAACATTGTTTACTTCGTGAGAGTTTATTCACATCTTTTAAGCAGAAAAGAATCACCACTCYAATTTTGATGTTTAACTGCTTCCCTTTGATCCAGCTTGATTCTTTCCATCCTCCTTAAACCATCCCTCTTCCAGTGCTGAACATATGTTTCAGGTAGATCTCCACTAAATTGCAGCTGTGTGTACCTTGACAATTATTAATTTTTCTTCCACAGTCTATTTCTTTAAACATTGCAAGGTGATTTAACATATATCTCTGCAAAATTAGATGAACACTTAGGATCCAGAGGTCATACCACCTCAGGATTTCCAACAACACTTTCATATCAGCACTCAGACTAAYGCCTCAGTATGTTTTCATTGCATTGAAATCCCACCTAAGAAGCACCATCCTCACACCTGAAATATACATGGCTACTGGTAAGGCATAACTTTTAGTGAGATTGCCATGATTTGTACTAAATAACTAGCAGTATTCCAAATAATATTCTAAATGCTTTAAATAAAAATGTTCCTCAGTAATTACTCGTGCTGTCAATACCTTACAAAACAGGCCTGTTATTTTTGGCAGCAGTCAACACTGCTTCTTTTGGACACTCAGTCCCACACTGACTACATGGAACCATTTACTGGCTTGGTCACACGGGACTTTCTACTAGGTCAAGTTTTTAACCATAAATAAGCAGTTTCCATTTCTCTTGCTTATTATATAGGCAATTGTATAAAAATGCTCTACTTGCTTCTCTTTTCTCTCCTTGATTTTATGAGTAGCAGGATAATATCCTAGCTAAAAATACCTCTGCTAAAACTAACAGTAACAGGGACTTTAATAACAGTCTCAAATTGAGTGAGTTGCCTCTCAAAGTTAATGGTTGGAGTTCTGTACACAACAAAACAATATGGGATGAGAGCTTGTGAAACTGGGGTTTTTTGCAATCTGCTTTTGAATAAGAATTAATATTTCTGGAGAATTGGCAGGTTGCGCACCTCYGCATTATAGTTGCCAAAAGTACATTTTTAAAACTTCCTTTGAAACAGGGAGGCCCCCACAGAATGGGAGAAGGAACTAATCTAAATGGAAAACATCTGCAAAAAAACATGTTCAGCATAATTATTATTTATATATGCACAAGTTGCAAGAGYGATTTCCATTGTGTCTTACTATGGAAAATCCTGACTAGACTAAGAAAATACAGCCTAAAAATACACTTATTTGTTCAAGAGGTTTAGCTTTAAAGATAAGGAATTGCAATGCAATTCCATGCCAGCTTGGCCTAATATAATCAGCTTAGCCAGCAAAATGTGGATGCTTTTTGGTCATTTCAGTTCCCTATAGTGACTCATCAACTGGTTACACGAACATAAGTGTTAAGGAGAGAACAGGGATGTGCCACTGGGTGAGAGGAAGGATGCTGAGGGAAGAAACCAAGAGAGATGGTGCCATAGGATTCCTGACTTTGATAAAGAAGCCTGAGAACTATATCCAAGCTCCCATTAATGAATACTATCAGGCCCATGTCATGTAATCAGTTTAGGGGTACAGTAACAAAGTCACACCTGTTCCCAACCCAAGAGGCAAATTCAGAGGCTTCATTCCCTATGGTCCTAATAAGAAGCCATATCCCAAAACGAAAAAAAAAAAAAAAAGGCATCCTCCTGATCAGAAGGTATTTCAGAAATTCAGGTCACACAAATTTTATGCACATTGTAATACTTTGTGTGCCACTCCTTCACAGACATTGAACTCAATGCTTCATCACAAGAACAGTGACATAAAAGTTGGCTAGTAACACGAATAAGCTCATTTTGCTGTTGCTGTGTGTATATATAGATGTTTGAGATCTTTCAAGCAAATAATATRCTACAAAAAAGTTTAAATTACAACGAAACACAAGCAAATAAAAGCAAAATGAAAAGCCTACTAAAGTAACAGATGTAGTAATTAACTGCCGAGAAACATGCATTAATGGCTTACGAAACTGGCCCAACTGCTCAAAACCAAAATAACTGTTCAAACCAAAAATAAAAATGTTTTATAGCTAATGAGACTTATATGTGAGTTGATATGGCTACTTGCTACAGTGTTCAGACACATCTCACAAGAAAGCCTGTCTGCTTTTAGAAGGGGGCACTGGTGGGACAGAGAGAGAGGGGAACAGACATTTCTTGTTCAGTAATGCTTTAATCATGCAGTGTCTAAATGACCCCACTCGGGCAAGGGGGAAGGTGTGTGTATAAAGCTGGAGATGCACACACCCAACGCAACAATCCAGAAACCCCAGTGAAATTTACTGGTGCAGGAACGCTTTGTTCAGCTATAATACACATAAATCTCTGATACATTTATCATGCGTAAAGTTTAACACATGTGTCACTTTTAATACTATATATTGACTTCTACAGAAGCTTAAATACATTGCAGGTGGTTTTCTTTTTAGTTTGATATCATTCATAGTCTTCAAGTATTGCAATATTCTTTCAGACAAAAAAAAAAGCGGAAGATCAAGGCCAAGTAATTAACCAGTAATCYCAAGAGTACTGTTAAGAAGGGAGTCAATTCTCAACAAGTTTAAATCTCTGAATTTCACACAAATGGGAAGCCAAGTTAAAGAGGGTAAGGTCCACCTACTTGAAGCACTAGAACCGCACTTGGGAAAAATTTACAGTGCTTTTTATAACTAAAGGGAACATACAACTGAATTACATAGACACCCCTTACCAGCACAGATCAGACTACAGCCTCAAGCATTTCACCAAAATGAAATAGTTATTCTGAATCTGAATTCAAAGTTCACATCAAAATTCACTGCAGAGAAGTCCTGTGACAGAAGTGGAGAAAGAACACTGCCTTGAATTATATTTTTAACTCTATCATCCTCCTCTTCTTGAGACCAAATTTCCTACACCATATTTTAACATGTACAGTGTATGAAGCACAACAGTGTCCTTAATTACATAAACATTACAGAACAGTCTACACTGCACATTAGGATGAGTATATCTACACTGTATATTAGGATGAGACATTTTCCTTATGACTTTTTAGTTTGCACAGAATCAAGCCAGTATTGTAATAAAAACCCCTCAACTACACTTCAGAAAAGGAGTTACCTCATTGTCTGTTCCCACATCCAACATCACTGGTAGACACTGATAAGGTTTTACTCCTCCACATGCTGTATAAAGTGCCAGTTTACCAACAGGAATGCCCATTCCATAACAGCCAAGATCTCCAAGCCCAAGAATACGTTCACCATCAGTCACCACAATAGCCTGGAGGAAGAAATGAAGGCACTGTAAAAATCACTTCCTTGCTTGTATGTACCAAGTATTCCATTATTTTCTTACCATAATTTTTTATTTTACATGTAAAAACTGTAACAGGTGCAATTAAATCAACAGTGTAACAAAAGCAAAAAATAGTTTTATTATATTTTACTGTGGTTTTGTTACACTATTTTAGACCCTTGCTTCACTCTAAATGGGAATCTTTCACATAAAACTTTTAAGAATACACAAGAGATTTAGTATTACATTACAAGAGAACTGGCATTGTTCCCTCACATTTTTCTGTCAACAGTATGAAAACAGAATAGGAAGAGAAAGGAAGTTATCCACAAAAAAAGAAGAACCACAAACTCCTGGGTTTTGTCATGTCTGTTTTCAGCAGAACCAGAGCCAGTCACTCCTACTGGCCTTTGTCATGGCTGTCTACAAGCACCTGGTTGTTACCCTTCAAAGATCTATGTCTTCCTCCCTTGAGTAAATAACACACTCCATCATACTTATACATATCAGGAAGCATGTGTTCTCATTGACAGAAATATAATAATTTAGTAATCCCCAAAAAATGTCTATGCTAATAAGAAAGACTTTCCATWATAAAGGAGAGAAGTGCTCAGTATGGCAAACAGCTGACAACACAATAATTTTCTTGTCATACTCAGTAGCAAGCCATTTTAGTTGGAAATTAAAGATTTTTTTTAAGAGAGATCATGAAGCACGGTAAGTGGAGAACTATTACTTAAACTCTAGAGTGTGGTTGCCAAGAATCATGTGGGGTCTCTACCCTTGGAGATACTCAAAACTCAAAGGCTGGACATAGCCCTGAGTAACCTGTCCTGGCTGACCTTGTTC
The DNA here is from genome assembly GCA_014549065.1 of Cardinalis cardinalis. NCBI lineage: Eukaryota > Metazoa > Chordata > Aves > Passeriformes > Cardinalidae > Cardinalis > Cardinalis cardinalis. Next base: position 1,577,207 of record JACDOX010000140.1, read on the forward strand.
AAGCAGGAGGATGGCCTAGATGAGCCCCTTCCTACCTCAACCATTCTCTGATTTCCTGAAATGCAGAAAAAGCATTCAGGGTGTTTTTTTACATAATATTCAATGCAATTGACCAATTATCAGTAAAGGACACCTATAGCTAAAAAAGTGCTTAAATGCCTCAAACTTTGGCTATAACAGCATTCTTTCTATTGAAAAAATGAATTAAGAAATCACGAAAATCTAAACTGATAAAAAGCTCATAAAAAATATCTTAACCAATTCATCTTGGGTATAAAACAGCATCAGCTTTGTTATGCACCTAAAACTTTACTTACCTTGATGACACTTTCTGGCCAGGATTTAAGCATTGTAGCAATGTGACCCCGGTCATGGATAGAAATAAAAAGACCTCTGCAAATAAAAAAATACTTTTCATACAAACAGGTAACTAAATCAATATAATAGAAACAAAGTAAGTATAACTGAACAAAATAATAAATTAAACCTATGCAAAAGTCTTTCTAACAYACATAAACTCAGTTCAATAGTAGAGCTTAATTTTGTACGAATAAGTAAACRAATCATCTGCATTTAGAAGTCAGAGAACAAGTAACTCAGCAAAGCTTTACTGAGCAGAGAAAACCTGTAAGAGTCCTTTCTGAAATCAATGCACTCAGCCCTTGGTCTGTTCCAATGTGTTCATTTGTTGAACCTGATCACAACATGAGTTCCTCCTATGACAGTGATCACTACTGCCCCAGCAGTCCTAATATTCACAAACAAGAACAGGCCAAAGCTTTAAGCTGTGAACAAAACCTGAAATAAGCCAGATATTATCATTACGTAAAATAAATCAGGAGCATTCAGTTATGTGTTTGGAAAACAGCCTATCTATTTCTTTAGATTGCCATTTTGTGTCCTCAGAGTTCATTTAATTCAATTTCTTWTCTACTTTTTTCATGTGAGATGGTAGAAAAATGCTATCTGTCAAAACCCATGAATGCACTTGAATGCAATCTCTCAAAATCCACAAAGGAAACATCAATGAAGAAGCCCATGCCAAAAATGCAGTCTTGTAATTACACTTTGCATTACTAAGTATAAGGCATCATCTTCTAGAATTATTCTAAAGCATGTCCTGTTACCCATTTTAAAAATTTTAAAGCTAAACTTAGAGAAAATTATTGAAAAAATAATTGAAATCTAAGTCTACCAGAATATGACTTCATATTCATATAAGTGGGTCTTAGAGGTCTAAATAAACTAACAAATCAAGAAAATGCTTATCAGCTATGACTGCACATATACCAAGTCAAGAAAAAATCTCCTGCAGTGTTAAATGCATACTAACMAAGACAGAAAAAWAAGTCCAAACATTATATTTAATCTYATATGTTTAAATACTTCAAACATATTACATTATATGTTTGTATATAAATTATCATGCAATTTATATTTTTATATTGAATTTTGTATTTAATATTTAAGTGTCCTTATTTCTTCTTTGATGTCAAAAATATGCAACTGAAATTCTTTATTATTTGGGACAAAAAGCAATGTGAGCTATGTTGTGATTAACCAAAGTATTTCATTTTATGCATTTTTCCCTAGAAGAAGAAATTCTCTCATCGTGGCATTTCTAATTCATTCTCCCTCTTKGTCCATTTCCCACGCTCAGAACTAACACACACAGGCTGGATATTAAAGTACCTTGGTTGTTTCTTAATAATGCTCCTTATTCTCAGTTGTTGCATCTGTCAGCAAATTAATTTCTCCATCCCAGTTGAGGCAACAGGTCTTCAGGGACAGGAGGGTTAATTTTATCACACTTTTGAAAAGTTCTGGTATTAATTGCACACAAGCATATCTATTTGTGAGCTATCTACCTGAAAAAAGATGTCCCTTAACAATGAAATCCACAAAACAGCAAAGAAAAATACATKATGCTTCCTTTCTGATGTATTTCATAAAACAGCCTGTGAACTGTTAAATCATCAAGTGCATCTTATCAAAATTGCTAGCCCCAAGACAGCTGTGACAATGTGTGAAWGCAAGCACAGAGTGCTGGAAGAAAGCGATCTTGTGGGATCACTCCTCTCCTTGTCTCCATTCTCCAATTTACACCAACCCAAYAGATTTGTGTTAAATGAAGCAAGATTTTGCATTGATTTTGTAAAGAGTCAGAGCCCAGCCCAGTGTGCCTAAATGCCCTCTTCCTTGCAAGCTAGGGAGAGAGGTCACCATGGAATAAATTCCCCAGCAGAGGAAAATAAAGGCAGGGTGGCTGCTCCAKAAGGAATTTTGTTAGAATATTTGTAAGGACCTTTGAATAAGTAYTGAGAGCGTATTTCAAAATCTGTTCAAGCAGGATCAGATTCAAGCCACAAAGGAAAATAGAAGCTGAAGTGTAAATAGTGATGTCAAAAGCATTCCACTCTCCTCTTTCTCCCTTTCCCTCCATTATTTCTGTAGTTTAGTAAGACATTTCTGGATACACTGGCCTGACCAAGAAGATRCTCTTAAATTTAAGGGAACAGAATAAGAGAGACAGTTTTTTTTCTTCTATTATCTGGATCTCTTTTAGTTATCCTTCATTTCTTTAACCAAAACACTTTTCTTCCGTAACGTACCCTCTGCAGGTAGATACACAAGGTTGGTAAGAGGAACCCTGACTCACAAAGGTGTCAACCACAAGAATATTCAGCTGGTAATGGGACTGAATTCACTGGCAATTCAACCTGCAGACAGCCATCAAAAGGTAGCATTACATGTGTTTTTCTTTTCCATGATGTCATGCTATAGCTAGGGAAATTATCAACTGCATATATCTATTTTAAGTGGGATAGGGCTAAAAAGCTGAAAAGGTAGCCAGCAATTTGGCTACCTAGCAGACATTATAGTTTTTTTGGGGCTGTCATAGCAGAGCTACAAGAAGAACGAAGCATGGGGCAAGCTAGATGATTTCAACAGGATTCAGTTCTACATGGATTTCAGTCTGGAAATATGACTGAATTATCCATTTTAGTATAATGTTAATGATAAAAATAAGCACTGKCATGCCAGTGATGCACACCCTGCTCTGCTGGATGAGGAAGAGATGGCCTGCAGGATGTGCACTTGCACTTGTCTGACAAAGCACTTCTGGATGGGGTTGCTAAAGCAGATGGACAAGTAATACACATAATCGCATGGACAAGTAATACATATAATCACATGGAGAAAGAAGCAAGACACAGGGAAAACATTATGGGGAAGAATGTGCTGTTTGTTTTTCAGCGTGCACATATTCACATTGCTAAGAAGAGCAACTCATGGGGAAGCAGGATTAAGTTCTCTTGCACACATTTTCAGAGCAGTCCGGGTTGGCAAGCTCAGTGGAAAAGCAACTGTAGGTTTTACAACACAGTGTGGTCTTTTCTATTTTAATTGGTATCTCAGTTATACGTACTATCTTTTCTTGCAAGGCAAGAAGGCCAATTACCAAAACTGCGAGTTAAAACTGTTCTGAAGCTTGCAGCCTCAGATCAGTGCTCTAATTAATGTGCTCACTTTGAACATGGCACAGTGCAGGTTTTCTAGCCTAAGCACATATGATAGAACTTGCCTAAGCACATATGCAGAAGTGCTCATCTGGAACCAGTTTTCCCCAGTGAGCCCCCAGCTCAGGACTGGCTTATACCAGCCCAGCCAAAGCAAGAACTGCTAGTGACACCCACTGCAGCTAGCCAGAAAACTTATGAAACTACAGCAGAGGAATAATTAGACAAAGAAGTAACTATGCCTCCTTTCTTCTCATCATACCAGCAGTAAGATTGAAGAGTAAGGGGGGGAGCCCTCATGAGGACATCAAGATCCACTCAACAAAGGGTGGATCTATTTTGGGTCACTGAGCTCACTACACTGTAGCAAATTTTACCAGTTATGTGGAGGTCATTCTACAGCACATGATTTGGGTCTGTTTTATTAAAATTCTCATCTATGAGAACAAAGTCAACAGAATTAAATGTAGCATTTGTTTATTATGTTTCAAGGAAGCAATGATCTACCAGCAATGTATTTGTCTATTTTCTATTAAAGAACAGTTTAGGAAAATGTGTCATTGTAACAGAATAATCCTTTCTTTCCTCTTCTTATAACAACAGGAGGCAATCTTAACATGTCTCAGAAAATGCCAAACATGTTTAATGAAAAGAAGTTCAGACTTTTCTCACAACCCTACAACCCTACATATTCAAGACTGTTATTTGAATTATGAACWGTACGTAGAGTTATGGTAGAGGTGACTTTACTTCCCCAGGGAGCCTAAACCAACAAGCCCAATAATAATAACAAACAAAAACAGTTACCCAACATGGCAGAATCCAAACAGAAAATCATACCCTTACACTTCAGCGTTATTTTTACCAGAGAAGACAGAAAAAAAAAAAAAGAAAAAAGAAAAAAAGAGAGAGAGAGAAAAAAAGAGAGAGAAAAAAAGAAAAATCTCAGGCAAGACAAAGTTTAATTCTCAGCCTAGACTCTTCCAAGCTTCTGCACGTGGCATGAAACAGGTAAACTATTTCTACTTCCCTGGTCTCCATTGAAATACCCTTGTATTTTTAAAATCATAAAAAGCAATAGAATACAAACTTTGTACTAGGAGCTAAGAGTACTTATATCCTCCCCAAAGAACATTCTGCYCTTTTTTTGCCACAATTCCAATTGTGACTGTTTAATGTGGTCTCAATTTCTCATTTCTTCATATAAAATATCCTCAATGTTTTCATTACACCTTACCATAGCAGGTTCCTTTGCATTGCAAGACCTCTGAGGCCTAATAAATACAAGAGATGGGCAGATGGGCTGATTTAAGAAATGCAGCTGTTGACAGCTTTATTTTCTTTACCTTTCCTTTTGTACAGGGATGAATTTCATTACTTGGCAATACACAGGTATGTTTTTCAATATATAAAATAGTTGATGCTGAAACAGCAGCTGCTACTGACTGTCAGCCTAAATTCATCTGTGTTAAAGAAACCTGGGCTTTATGTATKCTAGATGTGGCACGCTCAAATGATATTTAAACAGAAAAATTTGTAAGAAGCAAAATAAAGACTAAAACAAAAACAGGACAGGAGCATTAAGAGAACAGTAGGTACCGCTAAAACCTCTGAAAGTGTGGAGCTATACATGAGTAAGATGTAGCTCATAAAAACGTAAATTCCAGCAGCATATGAATGACAATGAGGGTAAGACACTAATCCTAAAAAGACATAAAAGTTTATAAATATTATATGTTATTTCATGCTTAGCATTTGGTTTTGTAAATGACTACTGATTCTAAAATTTATTTTGTAGAAGACATCAAATACTCTGAAAGAGATGCTAACATCTGCCAACTCTACTTTTTTATACATAAAAGAATAATGAAGCTTCCTATATTTTTATAGTGACTCAATGCCCAATTTGGCATAAGAGTGTAGGGAAATTATTAAAATACAGAAAAACACAGTCTTCATAATCCCTGTAAATGGGAAATGCTTATGTCAAGGGGTCTGAACAGTCTATCTTCAGCCACAGGAGCAAAMCAGCATTTAGTATTATTTACAGAATCTCTTCTGAAAAACACTGTTTCGTGACAGTCTTCATCCAGTGTTGGCAGCCTCTGTARCTTTCTTTCCCATGCCCAAGTCCATCAAAGCTGCTCATCAATCCCTATTAGTGAGTGTCATGCTCCAACAGTCACTACAGTTAAAAATAACTTCTACAGAGAAGAGAGAAGTACATTTTGGACCACTTACAGAACCATACAGTATCCAATGTGAATCAGCCTTTAAAGCAGGAAAGTGATAAAGTTAACCAGAAAGACAGCAGCTGYAAGCCTGGCATTTGTGAAAATATGGCCTCAGGGGAATGAAGTTTCAGAAAAGAAAGGATAAGGTTAGGAGAAATAGAAGGTACATAACTCTAGTGACACAAAGATTCAGATGCTGGGAAAATATTTTCATACAAATGTTAAAACATTATTTAAAAATAAATTATAATGATAAAAAAATTAAAAATACAACTGGGGTAGATAKCTACTTAAGATTATAATTTTTCTAATGCAAGCCCCAGCGAGTTGCAGTGCTCTCGATGCTGCCAGAAGTCAATTCAGCATCTACACTACGCTCAAGCCTGTCCAAGATCTTCAACTAGAGTCCATGGCTCTGCCTTGTTTCTTGGATAAATGACAACGGACACTRTGCGCTTCAACGAGAATGATCCAGGGGGCACTCAGTCAGAAGAGCTGGTCCAAACAACCCCATGGGTTCCAGGAATTTCCATATTAAATTCCTTCTCCCCACACCTTGGGTTTACTCAGAAAACCAACTTCAGGTCTCAGCACATTCCCTCTTCCACCTCATGCGGGATTAGGGAGGCAGGGAACCAGGGGCTACTATTCCACAATTTGCAACATAGTGATTTATGTAACTTGCTGTAACAGTCTTGATAAACCTGCAGCAAGGGGCCAGATCACAGACATTGCCCCATCTGCCCTTCTGCATCTGAAACRGGCTCCAGAGCTTGCATACAGCAGACATTTTCTAAACTGTAACACAAGAGAGCAGGTGACGGTAAAAAAAAATTACAAGCTGCCCATAGCAGTACAGACTAAAGGCAAATGATAAACAAACAGAGACAAAACCTGCATCAGTCCTGTCTTACTACTTTTCTCCAAAAAGTCTGGACTTTTTCAGCCCCTTGAGATTCTTGCTGCCAAAGCATGTAATCTCTACATAATGAGTTTGAGTGTACACAGATTTTTGCAAAAARCATTTTTTATTCTTGAAGCATTTTGATTTTACTCTGTAAAATGCCCACCAGATAGGCTCCAGAAGTGGGCAAAGAAGTCAGCTTCGGTACAATAAAAAGCAACCCAATGAGGCAACCCAACCTTGACTGCTCTCATTCAACCCCAAAAAAACTACATTGTAAAAATAAACGAAGTAACACCATTACAAGCCTTGCACTGGAAAACTTTAAAACTAATTTCACATGGTATCAAGAATAATTACAGCTTGACACTTCACTAATAATCAAAAAATCTCTAGTTAATTTTGGAAACCATAATGTTCACCTCAAACTATACTAAAAATACTTCATAGTAAAAACTTCATGGACTTACTCATTGCAGACGTTTTGCATTACTCATATAAAATACTCTGTACTGTATATCTAGATATCTAACACTGTTTTTCATTTAGTGCCTCACCTCCTCTACTTGCACAGCATTTTGTGGTCTGAATGTCCAAACTAATGATGCATCCTTTTYATATAGAAAAAGACTAAGTCAAATAATATTTTATAGTCATTCCTTAAAACATGAATTTATTGATTTTACTATATTCCTAAAGTATTGCTAATCTAGACAATCAGCTTTTACATACTGCTGCTTAGCCACACAGCAGCAATTCAATGGGACGTGTTTGTTAGCAAAGGAAAAGGCAGACTCTGCAAAATACTATGGTTTAAGCACTGGAGCTCTTTTGCTCCAGAAGCTATTTAAATTCCTCTGACAGTTGCTCAATAAATAACTTAATTACTTACACTCTAATGGGCACAAATAGAAGTATTTGAAGACTGTGAATGAGAGAACAGTTTAGGAGAGCCAGACCCATTCATATTTAAGACAAAAAAATAACCTACTGTTCTGTTTCAATAGTTATCATGTTTGTATTATTTTATGCGAATGTTAACTGCGTAGAAAGCCATAAACAAACATCATGTTGTAATGCTGGTGATGCTTTTCTAAAAAAAAACAACTTTTAAATGCTACTTGAACTGTGAAATACTCAAACAAGTGAGATCACTGTCCTTTTTTACTTCAACAACTTGTGCTGCCTTGGCTCATTGGAACATGGAAAATTTCCTGTATTTAGACAACAACATCCTTTAAGGCCTGTTAACTGACCTTTAAATCACCATAATTTGCTCTCAGTAACTATTAACCAGGACAAAAGTGAAGATTTACTAAAAAATGCTTATTCTTATGGCATATCCTATCCAAGTTCAATGAAAAAGTCACTTCTGAAATGAGACACCATCTTCCATTAGCAGGGCTGACTCTAACTGCCGAAAATGAACACTGAAAAAGTACAAATCTCCTTTTACCATTTGCACATTTTTAAAAATGCAAACAAGCTGATGAGCAGCACTATTTCTGTACTTACTTCCTGTTAAATTTAGTGCATGAATGAATGTATGAGACAGACCAAATTTTTAGTATTGTGTTCAATGACAGCTTTTAACATGGGGAAAACAGCTGCAGGTCCAGCTCTATCTCAGAGATACTGAGAAGCAGCATGATTATTCTTAAGAATTATGTATTCTGATGTTAACCAAGTTCCAACACAACAGTTGTTTTCTGAAATTCACTCACAGAAGTAGTATTAATATTTTTCCAGAAAAACCCAGGACATATATATTACCTATACGAAATGGTTTTAATTATAGGAATCAAATATATTTAGGAAAAAAAATAATGGTTTTCTGATTCAAAAATTACTCGAAGCCTTTATCATAAAATTTGAGAAAATGATTATAATAGATGGAACCCCAAGGAAACATTTTGGGCATTAAAAATTTGTAATATATCTGGCCACTGTGCTAAAAATTAACCTCATCCATCAGAGATAAACAGCCTTATACTTTCCTTCCTTTTTATAAAAATTCAGTCATKACCCCAGGTAAAGATTTTCATTTCATGAAGTCAGAATCAACATTTTGGGGAAAAGACATAGCATGCAACAATCCCAGCTAACACACCGTAATATTGCTGGTCTTCACTACACACATCCAGGAAACAAAGCACAGGATACTGAAAGGACCCAGCAAGGAGTCAGAGTCAGTCCTATGGAGTGATGGGGTATTCAAATAACATCATTTAGCAGTCATAACAGAAGTGTTTGTGAAACGTCATTAGGAAGCTTCCAGCCTCCTCAAGGGAATCAAAGGCTCAAATCCAGCGTCAGAAAGCACACAAGATTTTCAGAGGACACTGCCTTTGGAAGTCTACRTGGCATATTTTATCTTACCATTCAAAGACGACATTTGTTGCACTGTAAGACTGAATGAACAAACCATTCACCAAATGACTGTCATTACCACCACCCTCATGAAGAATTCCATTTCAATGCATGAACTGGAGCATCCCTACATTCTATGTTAAGTGGCAAAGTAAAAGTAGAAACAGGCACATTGCTTGCAGAATAAGGCAAAATGAAAATCTTTCTCAATACACTATTTTCTTGAGAATGACAAGTTCCCCAAGCTCATATACTACTTATTCATGAAAAAAAATATTAATGGAACAGAAAGCAAACCATGTTCCATATTTTCATTGCCAGAGATAAATATCTACAAGTCATGTTTAAGAAGCTCCTTTTGGATGACCAAGGGAAACTCTCAGACACACTGTTGCCTGAAACAGGCTATATGAATAACCTGACCCTTAACATACAGTGCAGCAAACCTGTACATTCATATGTGTTAGAATAAATCTAAAGAACACTAAGAGAAAAGTTAAAAGCAACCAAAAATACTCTCTGATACAATTAAGTTGTCATAATATAGTGAACTTTTGTGGAAATGTGCTGCTGTGTCTCTGTAAGATGCATTACAACAGCTTCATCTCAGGAACAGGAAGCTATTCCTTTAGGTGGAAAATTCCACCAGAATGCCAAAAACAATAGTTAATTTCAGTATACTAGAGTACTAAAATGAAGATGTGAGAGCCCCTAAACTCCCTTCTTCTTTAAGACTAAACAAAAATTCATGTTAAAAGTAGTCACTTTGGAAATTAAGAAGCAAAAATGTGAATTGGCTTTTGACCGTCTTTGTGCCAAAGGCATGGGTTCTAATTCAGTACAAACTGAAGCTTGTTCTTTTTTGTTTTGTATTTCTCAATAAATGTTTCCCTTATTTCTGCCAGTTGATTTAAGCCTTCTATATCGCTGTCTGCCTTCAGCTGGAAGTCCTTGCTTTTCTTACAAGAACAAATAGATTTGTTTGGTTTATATAGCTTCATCTATTTGATCTATGCTCCCAGCAGGCTCTTACCCACCATCTTCCAAAAGATAGTGAATTTCCTGCGTGTGGCTTAATCACCCAATACTCATTAGCCAAAAAGCAGAACTGACATTCAGTGCCACCACTTAACTCAAAGAGCAGTGGTCAGGACATCAGATGCCTCACAAACCTTTCTCCACCCAGCTGCAAGTTACATGATGTTACTGCTACTCAACAATAGATTCAGTAATGTTATTCTGACCTAGTATTTTTAAGTATATTATAATTAACACTGCTGACATTTTTAATTCAGCTGTGCCCATAAGAAAACAATTTTATGCAGCTGTAAAACTTTGCTAAAAAGGGATGAAAGTGCCTTGCAAGAAATAAAAAGGTCCACTTCTATCCCAAAACTTTTTTTTCTTGTCTTTTTCAGAAGCCTCCTATGCAAATGGCTCTCCCAAATGTAAAAAGTTTCTGGACCAAAACATCTAGCTATAAATATAGACAAACACAAGATGCATTACAACACATAATCATCCCATTTCTCGTGCTCTTAAAGGCTGAAAATATTTATACTTTGTCTTCACTTTTGATTTTTCATTTTAAGACTTGACTATCTATTTAGAAAGCCTGTAGATAGAGACAGTAAACTGTGATGTTAGAATAGCAAAGCTACTGCAAGGTTGCAGTGATTTTACTAGGGTTTTCCCTTTCTCTTTCGGCCTTTACCAAAACAGTTACAAGAATTACTGTAGGGGTTTTTTTTAAAAGCTACTAAATATCTTGTATTGGAAATGCAACAATGAGGCAGTGTTGGACTGCTGAGTAATGACAGCATTTTGAACAGAGAAGCTGCTGAATGGGGAAGCAGGGGATTTGGGTGGTGCCAAAGGACGTGCAACAAATGTACAGAAAATGGGAGCTGGAGAAACTCCAGTGTAAGCACACCCCTAAAGGAAAACATCCTCTGGGCATGGGCTGGGATATATACAGAATGAGCTAATAAAGCAGTGTAATGCTTCTAAATCACTGGCATCTCATCTGAATACTACTGGTACCTTGTTTTGCAGTATCAGATGATAACATCAGGAATTACTGGGGACATGGAAAACTCTTTGCATAGAAGGACAGAGTAGGATTCCTCTATCTCAAAGAAGATCTCAATATTAAAAATAACAAAACCCTGCACTAGATGTTTATCAGTCAAATGTAACAGTTCTCTGCTACAAGCTCATGTTACCAATGCAAAAATCCCTGCAGCTGGTGATACCTAATTGCAAACACATGCAGCAACACCATTTATTTTTCATCCCACTGGTATCTAGAAGGAAGCTCTTTCCCTTCCACAGCATAGCCCTAGGAAGGGAGAAACATACCCACACATTTTTTCTTAGTACTTCCCAAGCAATGACTTGCAAGGTGTTTGTTTTCTGTTGCAGTTGTCTGTTTGTTCATGTGACACAAGATGCTACTGTCTGGGTTGTCCTAAATGAGTACTAGAATGGTGCAGAATCCCAATCCATGGAGAYGGATACAATATGCAAACTACTGTCAAGAGCAAGCTACAACTCCAGGGCTGTCCCAGAGCCACTCAGGGCAGAAGGGAGGCAACTGTACCTATCGTTCTGTACAAAAGGAAGGATGGAGTAATGTCATATGCAGACACTGCATGGGATTTGATAGGCTGTCCTTGAAAAGGTATTGAACTAAGGAAAGTTAAAGTTCTCTTATTGAAAGGAAATGACTCTTAAGGTTTGTTTTGGAAGTCAAATTATGTTGACAATTAGGAAACTAAAAATCTGTCAGTTTTACAGAGGCTGTTTCATGAGTGGAAAATTGTACTAGATAAATATGGCTTGTATAGAGTTAGAGCTAATAAATAGACCTCTCCTGTACTGTATGCCCTGATACTTTAGTGTTGCCAGTGGAATCTTTGGCCAAGTAAAGGTGTGAAATTGAAATAAAATCTCTGCCCTTGAAGTACATTTCATTAAGGAATATACTGCTTTGGGAAATTGGGGACTTGTAACCAGAAGGCAGGCATAGAGTCAAAATCTCCCTAAAACTCCGGGAAAATAGGAAGAGATTGAAGAATAACATGGTTATACATTGATACAAGTTGTAGTTGCTGATATGAAACTGTAACATGCCAAAATAACACCTTTATTTTAAAATGCAGATACATAGTTTATTTGTTGCAAAGGATATAGCCCATCTTTTATGTGGTATTGGCATTAGAAAGAAAATATTAGTCAGAGTAAAGACATTTCACTTGGGATCATGTACTTTTTGTCCAGTCTTTTGCACGTAGATCTACAAGATGACTGTTTTAGTAAAGGAAACAAGAAGGTTCTAATAAATACTGCATTATTTATTGTCACACAAACTGTCTTTCCCACTTAGTGAAAAGCATCTGTATGAAACTTYTTTGTTTCAGAGGACTGTCTTAGTAGGATATAATGAAATAAGATAATCACATGCCAAAATCCACAGAAATAAGTTCCCATTAGCTCAAAGTGCAGATGCCTTTGAAAAGATAAATTTGAGTCCCCCAAATTTGTGGAGAAGGGAGAACATTCAGTTCTAACCTAATACAACAAATAGTAGAAATTATTAAAAAATAACAGTACAAGTCAAATGAGGACAGGGATCCCCTGGAAACATCCAGGACTCTGTGAAGGAAGTAAACAAGGGAACAGAAAGGTATGGCCAGTATTTTAATTTTGGCCCTCGTGCTCAGAAACCACCAAGGATGTCTGTAGAAGAGCACTGAGTCTTGCTAGCCGTCTTCCTTAGAAAACTGTGTTAAGAATGACCAAACACTGACTGCTGCCAAACATTCTGAGAGTTATGTTTTGAGAAGGGATGGCCTCATTTCCTCCTGCTCACAGCCAAGATGTACTCCGTCCAGAAAAAATAGAGCAATGCACCTACAAACTTAGATCTRAAAGCCAGAAATTCCATGCTTGTGATGTGCTTTAGGATAAAGCTTTTATGACTGTGATCAAAAGTCCCTGAAATATTACCTGCAGAAAAAATCATGTATGAAGTTTATGAGAACAGGAAGAGGCTAATAATAGATAAAACTCCAACTCAGACAAGACTAAATGGAAGAACAACTCCAAGTGCTACTACTGTAAATACCACCCCCTCCGAGTACTGTAGGTTATACCTGCACACAAGCACCAAGTACATACAAAAAACATGGAGGATGTAATATTTCATAATGCTAGGTCAGCGCTACCTACTCTCAGTTTGGTACAGGCTAATCATTCATGATTTTATTCTGAGATGAAAGTTTAATAAAAAGATAAAAATTCACACTGTACCTAAATGGTGAAACATATTGCCAAAATATTATGAAAAACCATTAATTTAACAGTTCTAGAGAGACCAGATGACTACATGCATATAATCGGAAGAATATCATTATGTTTTCAAAAATCAAGACAGAACTTTTTTTCCTTCAATAACTTCTTACATGAGAAACTGGCTTAATATTTACAAAGTATTCTATGACCAAAATGAGGCCCACTGACATCTGTGCAAGATCATCACACCTTTCTCTGCAGCACCATTACTGTCTGCTGACAGTAGACCAAGTTAAATACAAGCTGGGAACAATCCAGTCTACAAGACAGTCCAGGAGAAAAGAGTTCAACACTCTGTTATTCTCCTTTTCCAGCTTTTCAGAGCACAGCAAATATTTTGCTGGGAAGATTCTACTAGCCTTACCTTGAAAGCACAGAAGCAACAGAATGCTAAGCAAAGTTTTAGCTTGAGGAAAGTAAAAGCACATCAGAATCATGCCAGAAAGTAAAATTACTGGACACAATTAATTCAATGGCAAGGCTATACACAGGGAGAAAAAAAAGGAAAGAGAAAAAAGTTGCCTGGAATATGTCAACAGTTGTCATCTTCACAAAAGATGAAAGTGAAAAATGACCAAAATGTATTCCAAAATTTCTCGGTGCTGGCATCATCATGAGGCTTTAGAAGCCATTAAGTGAAAGGCTGTCTAGAATTAGAAGAAATGCTACAGGTATACTAATCTCTGTTGAAATGCTACAAAGTAATTTCCCACTCAAACCAGATCCTTCTGTAGAACAGAATTCGAACAGTTTATTTTCAAAGAAACATTTTGCTGTTCTTTGTGTCTTAATTGCAAAATATTTTGATTTCATATGCTGTCCTAAGTTAAGGCCTTACAAGAGATCAGTTAAAAAGTCTGCACATTTCCTTTTTTCCACTTACAGATTAAAATTCTATATGGTTTTCAGAGAAGAAAATACTAGGAAAAATAACTGTGAAACTAATGCTTTGTTATGTCTTTTAATATAATTTTATGTTACAAAATAATCACGTCTAACTAAATGAAGATACTAATAAAATCCCTAAATCGACATATGTATACAAATACATGCTTATCTAGGGGAGGAAAAAACATCTAGGTGCGCTGAAAGAAAACCTAAGGGAGCTGTTATACTGATGAAGAAGTAACCAGAAATGTCTGAAATAAATCCAAACATTCTAGTAGTCTCAATCAAGACAACACCACAGATCTGAAGGAGAGACAGAGTCTCAAAAAACTTCCAGGAACTGAACTTTCTTGGCTTATGTGATCATGGAGTACTTGACAAGTTTCTGGCCTCCAGTAAACCAAATCTGGTTTTTGAAGAGACCTGGATGCCACAGACATCCACTGAAATTAAGAAAAATAATTCCAATAAAAGCCCCATTAAAAACCACAAAAAKATTATTAAATGTATCAAGGGATAAACCTTGTGCTGGCAAGCAGACTGCAACTTCTGATGCCACGGTCTAACATTTTGCATGTTCTGTCACAGGAAATATATCTATTTCCCCATTCTCTATTTCTTTTCTTTAGTAAAAAGTGATGCTATCTTGCAGCTGGCAATCTCAGCATGTAAATATTTGTCAGCAAAAAAAGAACTCACATTTGCAACATTTGCATTCAATATTGTGCATCTGAATCATTGTAAATATAAATACATAAAATAAATGTAAATTAATACATTCTTTTTGAGAAACGTAAGGAAAGGAAAGGGTTAAGTCTCAAATTTGTATGTGCTGAGTAACTACACACTTCAATGAGGAGGAAATCTGGTAAACAATTCCAAAGCTGACATACTTTGCCTTTTAAGAGACTGCAGCAGACCCAACAGAGCTGCTTTAAAACTGGTTCCTAGTCAGCCTGATAGTCTGTGCCTGCATTGGGAAATTATTTCAGAGAACTCTGCCATGCCTGTGTAACTGCATCAGCTACCCAGGCTTGCTCTGATCATATTCTGATTGAAATGGCTTTTCCTTCTAGGAATAGCAATATATAAACAGTCACCTAACATTTCAACAACGTCCAAAGACTTCAGCATAGCAGTACTTGGCAATTATACCTCCCTTCTCTGAATGCTGAGTTTACACAAGAATCTAAAACTCTGGGTGCTCTCTACACAATGTAAAAAGTTGATTTTGGATTCTTAGAGGAAATTTCCATTGAGCTTTCCCATATTTATTCTTGCTGGATGAAAGAACTGTTGTATTTCAGAAATTTACAGAAATAGATTCTTTCTTGGTAAGCAATCAAAAGCTGTCATATCTATGTACATGCCTTGTGCAACTGAAGAATTTTTTCTTTAGGAATTTAAATGATGGAGAAAAGCTCTGAACCAAGAAATGATCTAATAGAGATTCTGAGATAATGTTTTTAATGATAGTATGAGCATTACAATAGAAGCAGAACCTCATCATATTCCCAGCATAAGTAACCTTCTATCTGTACAGGTCCAAATTCCTTCTCTSACCAACTCTCTGAAGGATCCTTTCTTCCTTCATCCCCCTCAACATTTAGGAAGACCAGACAGACTGGTCTTCTAAATTATGTTTATGTAACAATGTGGTGTAGGTAGGTAGGTGCATGTACAGATCTGCTATCAGATCTGTACTGTTTACTTCTACAATAATACTCTTCATTAAACTGGCAGATTTAAAGCTTAATATTCAGAGTAAGTAATGCAATCTTGAGTTGAGTCTCAATAGTTGATTATTACAAAAAATGTCAATTATACAGATGAGCTTCAAACCAGTGAGTCAAGTTACTTTGCAGCTGGTTCACTTGAGAAATGATGCTTAATCAGATGGTCAGCTGGTCAGCCACGAATGTTTATTCTAAAATTGCAAACTATTACTTCAGGATGAAAACCTTTTCCTGAGCCAGAGTCCTTCTGTGACTGTAAGCACATCATGTGAGCCCATAAAGTCTTCTAAAAACACATAAGGGAGTCATAGAAGATGACCTCATTTAACAATTCCATGAGAAACCTACTTTTTGAACGCTAAATTAATTTTGCTGTTCCTTGCCTCAAGAGATAACTTGCAAGCCAGGCACTGCAAACTCATTTCACAAGATAAAGTATAACTGAATATTGGAAAACATCCTTACAGACATAAACTAAATATGACACTGCTTTACAAACTGCAGTGAGATAAATATGATCTGCAGCAAATCAGTAATTTTTAACTCATTTACTTCCAAGTCTGTTTCTAATGGGATCTGTATTAAACTATGAAATAGCAAATATTTCCTGAGCTGTGGGAAGAGGCAGTATTAAAAAATATTCTGAAATAAAAAATCATTGTGAAAGAAAAACAGTCACTTCTCTGTAAAGACCACACGTTCATATGAGTCAGCATAAAGCAGATATAGACAGCTCTTACAGATAAGAATACTTTTTTTAAGGTATGATCAGACTATACCTTGTTCCTTGATCGCAACTTCTTGAAAAAAAATCAATCAAAATTGTAAGATGATATAGCCTGAACTAAATCTTACATCTTTGACTCCTTTTCTCCCACAGAATATTAAATTTGATGCTTATATTTTCTTCTCCATCTATCTCATGAAGGATGCTGTTTATGAGGTATGCTGGCATATAAGGCTTAATGCTAACTAAGTGATGGTCCAGAATGCAATTTTAAACTAAATTATATTGGTTGCTTTGCATAGTTGGTTTTGGAATAATTTAGAAAAGGTTTTTCTCAGGGGGAAAAAAAAATCTATCTCTGTAACGGCACAGTGGAAGACTGCATTGTGGGTATTTTTCTTAAGCAGCAAAGAAYCTGTTAAAGATCATAGAACCACTGCATGATTTGGATTGTAAGGGACCTTARAGATCATTTAATTCCAACCCTGCTGCAAAGGAGACATTGAGGTGCTGGAACACATCCAGAGAAGGGCTAAAGAGGTGATGAAGGCTCTGGAGCACAAGTCGTGGGAGGAGTGGCTGAGGGAATTGAGGTTGTTTAGCCCTGAGGAGGCTCAGGATAACCTTATCACTCTGCCTTATCAACTTATCAACTGCCTGAAAGGAGGCTGTAGCCAGGCAGGGGTTGGCCTCTTCTGGCAGGCAATGAACAGGATAAGAGAAAATAGTCTCAAGCTGTGTCAGGGAGTTTCAGGTTGGACATCAAGAAGAATTCTTCACTGAAAAGGTGGTTAAGCATTGGAACAGGCTGTCCGGGGGGGGGAGTCACCATCCCTGGAAGCATTCAAGAAATGTGCTATGGTTTAGTTGACATGGTGGTTCTCAGTCAAAAATTGGACTCAATGACATTGGAGGTCTTTTGAAAACTTAACAATTCCATGACTCTAATTAAACTGGGTGTTTTCCTCCACAGATGCCTCACATATCCGGGAGAAAGGGAAAAGTACGTGCATGGGCAGAGGTGCTCCTTGTGAAATATTTTATATGCAAAGAATATCAAAATGAGGAGTAATGAGACCAGTGTAAGCAAAGACTTAATTTCCAGACACATTTAGCACTTCCTGGAAAGCCAATAAAATCACCATGGTGGTAAATACAGGGGCAGAAAAAAGGAGATGAGTTCTCTTACTAAGGAAGGCACCTAAAAGCCACAGATCATTACATAGGTTTAAATAAGGATTCTTGAGGTATTTTTGAACTTTTTAATATGCACAGAAGTGGGAATTCTTGTTTTCTGCAGTTGACCAGATGGTCCTGACTCATTATGTCAGTCGCAAGGCCAAAATGATTCTCACATTAAGGACAAAACCTTGAAGCCATAAATCTCTCTGAAATATCTCCTGCTGCGGAATTTGTAAGCAGTCATTTGTTCCCTAACATCTTGCAAGCTTCTTACTTTTGATCAATGCCTTCACTCTAAAAAACCTATTTCTGTTARCAGCTACAGCTCATTTATCTCTTTCTTTGCCAGAAATTTCTGCAGAAGACTCCAAAGTGTTGTTCCAGTTTGCACATGAAGGCAGTGATATGCACAATGTTCTCAAACAGCAACTCACACTCAGTGAGTTGATGTTCAAGAGGCAGAGTGAAACAGAAGTATCCATCCTTCTTTCATACCACTTCCTCATCATTTTATAAATACAGATATTGTACACAGAATAAAAACACTCCAGGAACYAACCTATGAAGCAAGAAATCATTAAGCAGTGAAACAGGCACTTTGATGATTTGTGATAATTTTAAAGATACCAGTAGATACGCATAGAATGCATCCTTAGTTTGTACACATATTGTTTGAACATATATATATATGTGTGTGTATGTATGTATAAAATACCAATTACATAAATATTTATACAGGAAAAAGTTTATGCTTCTCAAGTTTCTAAGACAAAACTAAAACTAAAGTTCCATTCTTCTTCTGTCTTCTTCTAATATGCAGCTAGGATTCTAAACCAATATAATAGTAACACTATACAGTATAATACAGTACATATACTATACAGTTTAATAGTTATAATCAGTCAATAAGATTAAAAATATACTCATGTTTTAATGCAAATCAACCAACCCTTTGCCTTCTTAACGTAGATAAGAAATGCACAAATTATTGTTTAATGTAGACCAGAAGTGTAGCTTGGATGATCTCAATTACTGCAGTTGTGGCTTACATGCAGCTGTTAAAAAACTCCTACAGAAATCTGCCAAGAGGAAAATAAGATTCAATTACTTTTATTTGAAGTATAAACTCACATACCTTGGCCTCCGGAATGCTAAACCATATTGTTGGCAAGCCAGTCCCACAGTGGGAGTATAAACAATAGGCATGAACTTTTCAATGTCAGAAGCCAGCACTTTATAGAAAAGCTTTTCATTTCGATCCTGAAGACTCATTAGCAGCATGTATCTGTGGAGAATTACATAAAATTAGACAGACATCAAGGGAACATATAAAGTAGATTTAGAAATAGATTTGGTGTTTGGATAGTTAAAATAAGGTTTGTTCTACAATAGCCTCTGTCTTATTGAAAGCATTCAAATTCCTCCTAGTCTTAACAGCACAAATGGTTCAGAAACAAGTATAACAAACTGGTTGACACAGAGAACCTGAAGCCATCACAAAATTGTCAAACTCTACATACTCAGGAAGATAATCCCTCTCAGGTATAAAGCACTGTGCTGCAATCATGGATTTGGTCTGTCAGAACCTTATCTGYGTATATTGGTTGTTCCACTTGAAATCAGACCAGCATTAAGTATAACTTAGAACTTACTCGCTTGCCCAAAGAAAACAGAACTAAAAACATTAAGCTTTGCATGCTCTTTCCTAGATAGAAATTTATCTTAAATCCAGACTAATACTTCAAATAAATACTGAAAAACAAAGCTTTTGAAAACAAAGCAGACACACATGGCCTCTCATCCCCTAAGTCTATGTTTGACTTGAAACCTGCAATGTTATATCTCCTAACTAAAACCAATTTTGAAGTTCTATATTTATTTAAAAAGAAAACCAATGAGAAAAAAAGAACCATATAAACAAGACTGAAAGAAAGTCCATGTTTAGCTTTGTGAAAAATGCATGTATTTTACGATTGGCTTTTTTGCAAATATTAAAATGAATGTCATATATGTTGTGTTAGAAAGTAATGCTGTATTAATTCTCTTAAGTACTGTGTTAAATATAATTTTAGGTTATAAAAATTTTTAAAATAGAAACTATGCTACGTAAGATGCTTTATTTAAAAGAAAGGACTTGTAGCGAGATAGCAGCCATAGGACACCTAAATCTTTCAGGGAAAAGAATTTATTGCCCTCTTATCAGAGGAAATAAACTTCTTCCCGCCTTGAAGGCACTGTTAGGATTAGAAGAGAAAAGCTGACAATGACCAGACAGAATCCTGTGTTTGAATGGAATTTATGCATCATGTATGAAGTGTATGAATACGCAACGGGCCACTGTTTTTAAGGGTTAATCCTTTGTTAGCAGGGTCCTTTTTCAGGCTCAYGCTGCCCAGAAAAAGGTACCTGGACATCCATAACTTTTTGTCTTTATTGTCTCATATTGTCCTAATTCAATTTGTCCAAATTGTTATTACTCTAATTGTGTTACTATTTTTTGGATCATTTTATTACTATTAAACTTTTAAAAATTTTAAAAACCAAGTGATTGGCATCTTTCACATCTTGAACTACTTTTTACTACCATCACACTTCCACTGAATAATTACATTACTGTTTCAAGATCCCCATCAGGAAGCCAAACTCTAGGGCTGAGCGTGACAAATTATATCAGTCTATGAGAGACTTCAAGTTGTACCAGTTCATACAGGTATGATTGTCACTTTGTGAACACTTAAAATTTAGAAATTTAGTGAACTTACACCTCATCTATCTATTTACTAGTTTTAGCAATGTTAAGTATTCCTGTAAAAAATAAGTAGTCTTATATACCAATAGGCTTATATAAAATCTTTAACTTGCATATACAATTTATGTAGTTTTTTTTTAATTTGCAATGGATTACTAATTACTTACACTCAAAAAGTTTAATATGCCCACCATTTTATTACACAAGTATTGAGGATACATATAAAACATATTCCTTCCAAAAGCCTAGAGATTTGTGTACTTAACTATTATTAATATGATCTTTCCTTCTGCATACTTAGGCATCACATGCCCCAGCAAAATCTAATTCATTCTTTAGGAAGACACAAATTTAGTCAGGTAACCAAAGAACAGCTTAGTAAATCTGAATGCATTTCATTCAAGTTTAGCTTGCGTAACCCTGYCTATCAGGGAAGCACTCCTTTTGAGATCTGTTCTGTAAAACTTTAACAAGCACTATAAGCAAGGCAAGTGAAGCCAGTTTGGCAGTTGGTGACTCTAATGACGTGACAGAAGTGAGGCAAAACAATATCCCTGCCCTTGTGTCATGAAGGGTATTTTAGACCCTAAACAGGTAAAGATCTAGAAACTAAAAAGTTGAAGTTTCTCTAAATACCATCACCATGAGACAGCTGGAACCACCTTCCATCATACACATTAGTTTTGAATGTTCTCCAAGGTTAAATTATATCCTGCTCTTGTAATTCTCAGCTACAAATATACATACATACAGACCAATTTTCTTTCATATTATTACATTTCCCTAGAGCCTTTCATTTTCCCAGTATTTCATTATGATATAGCATATACTGCAATGTCCTTGAATTCTCAGAGCATTTTCTTTATTAAAACTTTTCTCCTGAGGATGGACTATCCCAACATTTACCCTGAAATACAAGTTCTTGCCCATGTAGTTGTAAATACACATGAAGACTTTCCTTTTGTTACTAGAGAACATCTAAAGTGATGATAGAGAATATCATGCATATTTTTGGCCCCCACTCTATACTGGACATTTCAACACCATGCGAGTCACAGCACCATTCCTAASCAGTTGCCGGGGGGCTTTTTTCATTTTTTTTTATCAATTTCTTTTAAAAGGAGGTGTGGCCTAAGAGTATAAAATACCTTTTCATCATAATTTCTTAATACTCAGATCAAGCCTAGATTTTAAATGGGGTAAAGAAGTCTTTCACAAAAGAAACTAAAAGCTTAGCAAAAGGCTTCCTTGGGGCTTCAAAGGAAAAACCTGCAGTTTTAACCATTTGTTAAAACTCTCCACTTCATTTTACAGTAGTATAGCGTTAAACTGGGGGTTTATTTTCAGATTTGTATTTATCATGCCACTTTTATACTCATAATACACTAAAGAACTTGCAAAAGGAGTAACTGCATACTACTTATATTTTCAAATATTACATGCTTGATCATATCCACATAAGTATAAGAAATACTATAATAAAGCGAAAAACATTTCTAGGGAAGTGCAATTTTTGTCAGGCTTTTTCAATGGCAGGTATATGTCTTCCTTGTCAGCATTGCAATTTGCTTAGTTAAGGGCATCAAATTTCTCAAAATTTCTTTCTAAAGGGAAAACCAAAAATGCTTCATACTCAATGTAGGGTTGTTTATAAAGCATTAGACAACAAGTATGCATCGTTTAGCAACATGCAAGCATCTACACAACTAAAAGCATGAAGTATCTTTCAGCACTGTGTTTAAAAATATATTTAAAATTCAGTATTTAATGGAATCTTTTACTGAAACCCATATTTAATAAAAAACATAATGAAAACAAGTAACAAAACAGTGAAAACAATCATTTGTGCTATAAAAAGGGAGAAAAGTATTGTCTGTCCTCAGACAAGGAGTCTTGAATGAAGATTTCGGGGAAGAGTTTCCGAGGACAAAAACCAAGGTCTGGCAAGTCAGACAGAGGACACTGCCAAGCATTCAAATTTCAGCATGTCACTCTTCTCCCCGGTCTTTACTTCACCTAAGAATATTCCATACCAGTCTGCTACTATKAAGGGAATGAAATACAGTAGCAACAAAAGGATGCAACCCACATATCATCCAGAATCCAAAAGAAAACTGATTTAACTACCAGAAAGTTACTGATGATTTTTAGAATAACTGGCCCAACTATCACTGGCACGCACTTTACAAGGCCAAATGGAGAGGTGAAAATAGAATAAATCCTACATTTTTTTCTCTTATCTTGAAAAATATGAGAGCAAATAAAGAAGGTGGGAGGAAAGGCTATTATTTTTAATCTGTGTAAGACACTTAGCTCTATTACTCTGCTTCATCAGTATTTACATAAAAATTCATTAAAGACAGGGAACTTTAAGGAAAAAATAAAATAAGACAGTCTTCTCTGGAAAAGCAATTTGATGACCCCTCTCTAGTGTTAACACATCTAGTATAACATTTTACAGCATGACTCTTAGAAGAAAGAAAAGCTCAGGCAGAAGATGTCACCATGACAGAAGCAACAATTTTAGTACCAATACAGAGCAAGAAGAAAGACAATTAAGAACATACAGGGGAGAAAAAAAGAAAAATTACTTGCAGAAGCCATCACAGCTTTTCCAAATTAAGTCAGAGGAATAGAATTTTTTCCTCTTACTGGTGTCCTTTTTGCCCAGCATACCAGGCAATTGACTTGCTGTTGTTCCACATTCATTTTGTACATGAACTCTTGGTATTTCAGAGTACAACAATTTCATGCTGCAAGTTCACAAAGGCATTTCAGCAGTGCCAGAACATGTCATGCCACGGCACCAGCTAGCAACTTAGCTTTATGAATTTACACACACACTCTTTCCAAGCAAAATCAGGCCCATCTTGCCAATGTAAAATGCTGCCATACACAGCATTAATGTTTCATCAGATGATTCCCTTCTGTCTAAGGTATTTAACAGCTCCCACTTCTGCAGTATCTAAATGCCTGCACTTAATCTTTTGTATTTAGACGTCAAACACACAAGTACACACCTACTGCCAAGCTCCAGAAGGAAGACAACAGCCTCCCCTCACCTCTTTTCAAAAACTGTTTCTATGGGAGCAAAGACTATGCCAGACGTATACTGCAAGAACATGGGAGTTCTGAAATTAGGACATTTACACTCAGTAGAAGACAATAACTGCATGCTCTTACACAAGACTGCCCTTAAGCACCTGCCTTTACAGGGATCCCTTGAGATTTCAAGTTCCAGTTARAACAGCCAAAGTTTCTGACATTCCTCATCAGTGAAGAGATTCAAGGTATAATTGTGGCAGGATCACATTCACTCTTCTTTAAAATTCTTTGATACAATTATAAATATAGGAGACCAGAGTTCACATATTGCCTTGAGGACTGAGCTCACCGCATGTAATGCACGTGTTCTGCAMGCAGGCTCTTTATGCACATACTCCAATGAAATAGTCAGACACTTGACTTACAAACACACCTGCAAGTCACATTTTGCACATGCAGATTTTTGYACTCTCAATTCACAGACAAATTTTATCTATAAAGGAGCCCAAGATGTCAATGTTTAAAATCTAAAAAAGGAAGAATCTTCTTCATGCAAATGTTACCAAGTCTTTCCATCAGTGGTCTCAAATGCAGATCTCTGCATGTAAAACAGTGTTATTTTGCTAAAAAAATAGAGAAAACATCACAGCTATATAAAAYCCCAATAATACATGACGAAAATATTTTTTATCAAAACACAGCATGATATGAATTTAGATCTACTGGGATTTTAGAAAGAGTATAAATATGATTTCCTAAAGAAAAAATTCTGCTTGGGGGGTACTTGCGGATTTATATAATTTAATATTCCTAAGGGACAACCTGACTTTATTTGCACCAATCCAAGATTATCCCTGAGAATACTTATTTCTTAAGTATTACYGACCTGTGTTATGAAAGCATACACTAGCTYAGGTTGGAAGGGACCCCTGGAGATTGCCTCATCTGATTCCCTAGTCAAAGCAGAGTCAACTAGAGCAGTTTGCCCAGGACCATGTTCAGTCAGGTTTGGAATAACTCCCATGGATGGAGATCCCACCACAGCTTCTCCAACATTACAAATGGGGCCACAACGTTTATTCACACTATAAGGKGAAGGAGAAGATTCAAATATTTGGACCAAAAATTACAGCTGARAAAATAGCACAGACACACGTCACAGAGTAAAACTGAAAAATAAACACAGCTCTTCACTTTTTTTATATGTTAATTTCTAAAATCTTATTTGAAGTATTCTGACTAGTAGACACATCAGTGAGAAAACAGCCTAAGTTGTAATAGTTTCAAACTATTTCTGTGAATGGAAGACTTGCTGGTTTTCTCAGTTGAACCGCATCACTAAAACCAAATTGACAAGAATAAATTTGTACTGCAAAGCTGCACAGTACAATATAACCTTTATACTAAAGCAGGCATTATAATAAAACTGGCTTTATAGCATAAAATGGCAAGCTACAGTCTAATGCTCAAGACACATGAATGGAAYAATTTAATGTTAGCGCTTCTGTTTTACAGATGTCTGGTCACAGAAGCAGGAAACTATTTTCTTCCTGACCAAACTATGTATTTGGAAAAGAGAAAATGCCAAAGAAGACTCAGAGGTGGGAAAGAGTGACACCAATTTTTTGTTTAATTAAGTATTTACAGACCTTAAGGTTAACAGAGGCAGTTATGGAACAATATTTCCTGAAGCAAATGTTCRTGGTTACATTTATTTGTAACCAAATTATATTTCTTTATAGTTTTGTATTATTTTTGTCTATCATACACAGCTTAGTTACACTTTAGAAAAATATTTCCTTCCCCACCCCCAAGACAGACAGGTTTATCTTTCCTTATTTTTTAACATAATAAAGAAAGCTGAAAAGTACTGCCACAATACTTGGAGACAGTTATTTTTGATTTATTATTCCCAGTGCAATCAAAACTTCAGCATACAGTGTTTTCCTGCAGTTCAAAGGGCACATCATCCAAAGTTTCAATAATCTGTCATTTAAAACTGATAGATTAATTCTTTCTTCCCTTCCTGAAGATATTTTTCATTTTGGCAAAAAGCCACTTGAATATCCAGAATTTTTTGCTAACAAAAATAAAGAATTGAGACATAAAAATACTGCTATGTTGAATAGCTAGATCTGTGGCATTCCATCTGTGATGTTTTGAGAAGCAGGAGTGTTTTTCTGCTATGACCTGACGTAAGCGC
The DNA here is from genome assembly GCA_014549065.1 of Cardinalis cardinalis. Taxonomy (NCBI): domain Eukaryota; kingdom Metazoa; phylum Chordata; class Aves; order Passeriformes; family Cardinalidae; genus Cardinalis; species Cardinalis cardinalis. Next base: position 1,603,122 of record JACDOX010000140.1, read on the forward strand.
AAAATTGTTTTCTAGTTAAAAAACATATATAACAATAGGGTAAGACCTTTTTTCCTATRGTTTGCAAGCTGTAGGTGAAGAGAAATTCTGGCAATTCAAGCTGAAACAAGCAGTTGGAACTGCTTTAAATGTCCTGAAACACAAGAAAAAATTAGCTGTATCATGAAGGGACTACCTCAACACAGAGTTAAGGAGGAGATGGGGACAGAAGGACAAAGAAAATTTTCTCCTATGATAACATCAATGGTTGAATCAGGGGGCTTCATGAAATTTTACACTTTTCTATATGCAGGAACTYATAAATATTCCAGCCTGGGAAGCCACTACTCTGTGATAACAACTGATAATGGCCTTCCTGAGAGCACTGGAGAATAGTTAACCGACAAAAGACACCACAATTGCAAGCTCTTCACTTGCAAGAAAGGCTGTCCTCATCCTACCCTGACTCCATAAAAAACAAAGGTTGTGGCAACTTCAAATTATAAAAAAGCCTTGTCACCAACAGATGGGTATCTAGAGGCCGTATATTACATACTGATAGGAAGACATCCCATGACAGAGAAGAGGAAGGCAGAGGGGGAAGAAATGAAGAAACAAATTTCTGTTCTAGAACCTATAAAATACAAATTTTTAGGAAAAAAATGAAGCATTCATAAATATTTAAAACCCTACTGTCATCTTATTGTGAAAGTCCCATACCTTCTTGGTGATTTCTCATGAGCATCTCCTCACARCACAACCAACAAACTCCAATTCTCACCTCAACCACATAACCCACTCTTCTGTAGTACTCTTCTTATTAGACACAGCTGTGGACTATTAAGGGCAGGCCTGTTCCTAATCTTTGGTGATTAGCACAGCTGCAACTCCTCAGGTGTGAGATTACCTTCTGCACTATTCTCTTATATTCTATCCCTCCACAAAGCCCTTTCCAGATTTTTTWAATTAAAAATACAAAGCACAGCAATACTATGTTACATATTAGTTTTAYAACATTTTTCAAATGTACTACTTTTTAATGCATATGTACCTATATGCATGTAAAGTCATTACTGACTTTTAGTTTCACATGAGTTCATTTGCTTCCAGTGACCTTTATCACCTGGTGATAATGACCAGTATCATTTGCTTATCAAAGAAAATTCATGTAAACAGCTCTGGAAGATTAGAATTTTAAAGTAGAAGTTGATTATTTTTTTTTAATGCAAAAGTGAAATTTTTTTAATGAAAGTGACCCATGAATTGGTGAGTAGGATAAAGGGATAAAGTTTCACAGCCATACTTTACCTGTCTAGGTCACATGTCAGCCTTTCAAAATTCTTAAGAATTGTATAAACCTGAGCATCTTGACCAAGAAAGCAAGGTGGCAATAATCCATGAATATTCAGTTGTTGCCTCTCCTCCAAGGTAAAAGCCATGCCCTAAAAAAAAACAAAAAAGAAAAATAAAACCTATGTATAGATGTACACAAGAGATAATTATTTTAAGAAAACTTCTGCAGCAAATCATAGCCCGGAAAARTCAGCATCATAAAATCTATTTTAAATTAAACAGAATTTATAATGGTGCAATTATTTTGGGAAAAAGGTTTTATTGAGCCATAAGGAGACCTTTACAGATACAATAACTCCATCTCAGCACAGAACAAGTTAACATCTCCTGAGTAGCACAAGAGTAGCATCTGCAAAACTGCTAAGTTACAACTGAAGAAGAAAGCAGCCATATATTCATTCCCCTCATTCTCTGCTTTTAATGAGGTCTGTCTGCCCAAAACACCTTCAGAAATTACCCAAGCTACTGTAAGAAAGATGGTGCCTTTACAACAGAAACATGACTGTGGGTTTAGCATACCAGCATCGAGCACTCTGGCTTGATGAAGTTTTACTCTGCTGTGGTAACTAGAGCCAGTTAGCTTGCTTACCTARACAGGGKTTTTTTTGTTTCTGTTTTTGTTGKKTTTTTTCTCAGAAATAATCACCTCATAGGGTTGATTCGTATGGAACAAAAATATATTACAAAATCTTCCTGTATCTTACTAGGCTACATTTCATACACCATTTTTAATCTAAATTTTGAAGTGGTTATGTGACTTTGACTTGAAAAAAGTAGGAACAAAGCCCTAAAGCAACCCCATCACACTATCTGCTCTATAATGACATTAATCAAGTTRTTACCTTAAGTGAAATGACAACTCAAGAAAAAGAAATATCTTATAATGAACCCTTTACAAAACATCAAACATTTCCAAAATGTGTTTCTCCTTCCCTAGACAGGAAATGAAAGGAAAGCAAGTTTAATAAAGATGAGCAACTGTTTTGCTGTAGTTCTCCACGTATGAGAGATTTCATTTCCAAAGGTGTACACAAAGGCTGCATTTTTTTCCCTAATGAACTTTCTGTGACCAGGTGGTCATGAATATCTTCAGCTGCTATCCCATCTTGAAAAATCATGGAAGAAGGAAGAGTCAACACTTGTCAAAAGTTTATTCAGTGTTGATCCCTCTTGACTCCACTAGACTTTTTTGGGCTTAAAAAAGCCACGTGTGCTCATGCACACTTCAGAATCAGTTCCAAGTGACTGGACTTCAGGGAACTGCATAGTTTTAATGGATCTTCTAGTGCTAGTAGTAAAGTGACAATCCAGTTATTCTCTGCAATTCTCCTTTCCYCTGTTTCCATTAGYCAAACGGAATGAAAAAAATTTCTGARTGTCTGTGTTTGGCTTTACATTAGGAATAAAATATGAACTTTAATTACTATAATAGGGTTTCCCCCCTTACTGGAAAATATATTTTATTTTAAAACAAACACATGTGTTACATCTTGCCAAATGCCTTTTTTAAAAAGTACTTCATCTTGGAATAGCCTATTCTCCATGTATTAGTACAGCTTTATAGCAAGTGTTAATTTCTTTGGTTACTACAAAAACACAGCACCCACCTACACACCTAGGATTTCTRTGGTTAGAAAATCCTTTACTTGAATATTCCTCTTTGGCACAGATATTATTAATTCTTCAAATTTCCAAGATGAAATGTTCATCCAYTTCTTTCCCCCTCAGATCCCATTTTTACTCAGAAGAAAAGAATTATTATTAAAATACATCACATGATAATTTAATAAGAGAAGACCATTTTATGAAAAAAGTGTATGCTATTCCATCTGCTTATAAGAGGGAAGACTTCAACTATGTAGGATTTATGGTTTATGTCTAGATTTCTTGCACTAGCCTCGGATTCTCTTTTCTACATAAAAATTCTTATTTTTTCCTGTTTGAAGTGTTGTTTCCCAGCCATCCAGCAGAGAGGGCTCTAGGTCCAGCTTGGTTTACACACTGCCTTCCCTCCTAGAGGCATATTTTGTGCACACCTGGATGGGACAGACTTCTGTCATCTAGCATCCAAACTATTATAAACTATGGAGATATTTTTATTCTGTAGCTTGTATTACAAACAAATTTCTAAAGAAGAAGAACAGTATGACAATCTGAAAGCAGCATAAGGGCAAGAGGCCACAACCATAAATATTAACCTCTGCCAAATTAGTTTCGATTTATTCACTGCTTTATGCTTCATATACATCACAAAGATGAAAAGTAGAGTTATTATCAACCTTCCCAGTTAAGAGTTTGCAATTCTTCAAGAGCTATATTTCATATGTTTCATTATATGCTCTGGTTTGCTTCTGGCAAAACTAAGTTATTCTTCAGCCACCTTATTACCTTCCTTTCTCAAAGGTCAAAACTTTGGTTAATTTACTTTATTGCTCTTTACATATAAATACCCTTTCAGATTCTCAGATTTACACAGAGAGCTGAGTTTTCAAGAAATTTAACTCATTGCACATACATTTAATTTTGAATTTGTCTCTCCCTTTGTAATGTTGTGACGTTTTGCAATTGTAGCAGTGATTTCTATTACTGCACATCATTCRGTACTCTTTCATTATTTAATGTCTATGGGCTTATCAACTCCACTCTTAACTGTCTGTCCTCTGCTCATAATCTCTAATCCCCCAAAGCCCTTCATCTACAATGTTGGTGTAGCGCAGTTACACATACATCAATACCCTTCTTCAGTTGCAGTACTGAAAAAGCACAAAACAGAATAAACAGCACAGCATCATCTTGTATCAGACAGCTTTTTGTACTGGCTTTCAACTGAATTTTTGAGCAGCGCTTGAAAAGACAGAGAGCATATTCAAAATACTTCAACAGCCATCTCAGCCTCTATTCACAGTGAACAGAGACATGTTTCCTCTCTTAATACAAACTAGATTGCCCTGACACAGTTTTTCTTCAGATAGAATACCTGAATCTCATATAATTGCTAGGTTTATTTAAACCTCTCTAGAAAAAGAGAGTGTAMTAAAGCAATATGTACATCCTGTCCATGCACTAATGAGATTCAGTTTTACTAAAAGGGCAGCCAGWATTCATTGCAGGGATCCTTCTCCAATTTCTCCCAAGACCTAGCCATCTTTTGTTCTAGTAAATCAAAACTTTCATTTTTAAAAACTCCAACTCATTTGGAAGAATAGCTCATCTCCTCCTGTTGGCCTCACTGCAGGTGTCCCACAGAAGTATTAGCCTAAGAGCATGTAGAAGGAGGCTGGCTTAGAAGAGGAAACTATGCCCACATCCAAGGTTCTCTGTCTCAGTGACTCTTTCATCTGGAAGGGAAAAATCAAGGCTCATCCTCCAGCTCAAGTACTCACATGYACATTTGAGCCTCTTGTATCCGTGAAGGGGGAAGGAAGAAATGAGGAGGAAGGTGAAGAGGTATAGCAAGGAWGTGTATCTGGAAGTACCATAATCTCTGAATTGCTGGTCTAACATACTGCTAGRGGAAAATTACAGTCTCTAGAGTATTTTGGGGATGGACAAGCAGGTTCATCACTGTCTCAGAGTCCATAAAAAAAGGAAAAGACTCTCTGTTAAAAAAACCATTCTGTATATCTAAATCATAAAGCACAATCAACAAATTCCAACAATTTTGTGTAAAAAAGCACACAAGTCTGASGGACTCAGCTATGCTCAACATCTGCTGCCACGGCCAGAAAGAGGAGAGGTGGCACCTCGCCACTCCTTGCAGGCTCCCACCACAGCAGCTGGAACCCCTGAGCAGAGGCCAGGGAGTGCYCTGCCAGACAAAGCTCTGAGAAAACTCCACAGCTGCCTGCAATACTTGTCTGCTCCAGATTTGAATCATTTTTTTTAACAAATGGACTACAGAACACCGCAATTCCATTCTAAAAATTCCATTCTTCAAAACAGACAAACAAAAAAAGGACATGCAAACAAGATKAATGCTTTTGGCTGAAAGACAGAAAACATTCTTCAATTACTAGGGAAGAGTTTTTTCCCCACTACATCCCAAATAAAGAATCAGTGGCATCACTTCCAGTTGCCAGTCACACATCATCCCACGCTGCTCACACCASTTCATGTACAAGTCTCCAGGAGAAATTCAACTGCAGAACGAGATGCAGTCCTTAGGAAATCATGATCTTTGGTATGCATGACTGTTTGCAGGCAATTCTTTTGCTGGTCAAGCTTTAGCCTTCAGCAATTTTGGCTTTTCATAGTACACTAGTACTGTTAGGGAGGAATCCAAGTCAAAATTAATTTCTTTTAAGGAAAACTTCTTTGGCTGAGGAAGCAAAAAAATGTATGCATAGTCCTGCTAGGTATGAGCTACATAAAAGCAGTTTCAGACACCTAATGTCATAAACATTTAGGATCAGAATATTAAAATACCCACACAAACAAACCAACTAAAACCACAACTCTTCAAAATTTCATACATTCAAAGAAATTTTTATAAAACCTCTATAAAAMTATAGAACACATGGGTTTTCAAGTGTTTAAAGCTACATTTAAGAGTTTAATGATCTGCAAATCCCTTCGAGATATTTCATATAATGCGTGTTTTTTAAAAAAGTCACCTTATGAACAGGCAAAAAGGAAGTTTCACAAGCATTTCCTCTCCATTTYTCACTTTTATTCTCCAAACATGACTCCAGAGAAATCGGATAAATACTTCTAATACTCCATGTCCAACACTCATGTCAAGGCAGAATACACCAGGAAATACTTAAAATAACTAATCTGAGCACAACACTCCATAATGAACTCATTCTGCTGAAAACAAAGTGGTCCATGGCAAGAAATTGGTGTYGGGGCAGTACATATGGTTAAAGATGTTTCTTCTGTTTTCTCTACCCATACTTGTCATGAATGCCAAAAAAYATTACAAGCAGAGGCAGATAATGCAGCTATTTGGGCCAACATCTCTTCTGCAACCAGTGCTTTAGAGCACACCAGTCACAGAAAGTASCCCAGTAGGTAAGAAAAGGGACTGATTTTTTTAATGGTGCAAATTCACACAGTTTTCTGTTAAGGTGGTTTCTTTCGGACCTGAAGAAAAGAAATATTTCTGCAAAATGTCAGTTTGCATTAACTTAGAGGTTCATGTTTCTTCTTAAGAATATTTGCTGTTAAGTCTACATATTAAAAGGCTTGAAAAGCTAAACCTCATTTCAATTTTAAAAAAACCAAAATTCTCATTATTAAAATTTTGCAGAAAAAATAGAAGTCCTTTCAAATGGTGTTTATGAAGGCTAGGGAGAAAGACAACAAATACAAATTGATAAGAAGAAAAAATATGCTCAACAGCAGAAAGTTATCACAGTTCAGAGATGAATAGCATGGAGCTAAGAAATGAAAACTGACTACGAAAATACAAATTTYCTGCTGCAATCATCTGGCAACACATACAGATAACAGCTTTGCTTTCAGAAACAAAGGACATCAATAACRATTTATAATGTACACTTTAAGTCTTATTAGACTAGAAGTAGTCACAGTAGTAGAAAAGTCACAGTGTGACAGATCTGTTATCTTCCGAAAAAGTTTTTTCCCCCAAAACTATGCTCAGGTTCTCTATCAGGCATTTCATGAGGCATATTGGTTAGTTCTGGATTATGCCTCTCAGATTAAGGTTTAAAAATCAGTATTCGGACAAGTGATTAACAATCCATTAGATTCTCTGGCAGAGAAAAGGTGGTTTTCTTGCCTTTCTACAGTACCTAACACACAGATCTTGTACAGGTCTTGGCCTACAGCTGAAATCTCTGAATTAGCAATGAATCCTGCTAATTAAGTGCCTTCACTGGAGTTTGAAAAGCMAGACACAGACAGGCATCTACCCTGGTTAAGATGAGGAACAAGAAAAGCTAGAGAAGGAAGACTGGTGAAGTGCAAACAGCAGAATCCAACTGAGATACAGCACTTGTGCTCCTTTTGATAAACCCCCACGCACAGGCATCCATCAGGACCTGTCAGACTGTGAGGCACGCTGAAGGTAAATAAATAAAAAAAAATAAAATACAATAGCTGATGGGCACAGCTCTGAACATATAAGAAAAGAAGGAACTGTCCTAGTTTCAGCTATAAAATGCCTAAAAGCACAAGTTTTATGCACTTTTCTTTAAATACAGCTTTTTAACAAGTACTTTAAGTTGAAAAACTATACTGTGACATTTGGCATTTATATTTCAAAACTGTTTTTCTAACTTGTGGTAGATCTGCTGCAGTMCATTTAACACACAATTTTTTTCCCTAGAAACATCAAGTGACCTGAAGCCTACTCATAGCTCTATTCTAAGTCCATAGGATTTTCAAAAGCAAACGTAAAAAGTCAACAGAGGAAACTGAAAGAGAAGTCAAAACCAGCTTCCAACAAGTAAAACCCAGATAAATACAGTAGCTAATACACACACCCATGGACTTATGACTCAAAACAAATGCAGATGGCCAGAAGGAGATCAGACTTCTCTTGGCAAATTCATCATGGGAATGTGTGGGCAGCTTGGCAGCCATGCCGTGAGCTGATACAGTGATTGCACACAAGCATGATTCAGACCAGCACAGTATAAATGACACATCACAGCAGTCTTATTTTTACAATCCTTTAAGCTAAGGTAAACAATTACCTGAACGTAAGCAAGCAAACCAGTTTTAAGAAGCTATTTCTATTTATGTGTTTTATTACACACATACAGAGTAAAATCTTTTTGCATTGCATAATSTCCCCTCACCCTAATTTTGAGAAGATAGTATTACACAAACAGCAGGCAGTAACAAATAAACAGTAAAAGAAGTCACCAAGATAATAATGTACAAAAATGTATTGCATGCTGTGCTTTAGTGTAGGATRATGGCTTGGGTCTAGTTAAAATTCTAAATTTAGTTATTCATGTGCAATATATGCACCTATCCATCCATGATAATTATAGGATAAAGTTAAAGTTTACTCTAGAATAGGTACCTTGCAGTCACTAATCCAAATTGCTTCAATTACTATATTGACTACAGACCAAATTCAGATTTGCACACATAAGCACTTACTGAGAACTGGGAAGTTCAAAGGTATTGGAACAATCAACATTGCTCATTATGGCAATAGTATCAACTATAAATCCACTGCATAGCAGGCTATAACAGCACCAGGCAACAGCCAGGCACAACACTCCTCTGCATCTCAGGGGCCACTAATTGCCTATAKGTGGCTGCTACATCAAGCCTCTACCATCCTTTTGACTCCTCAATTCACATATCCTGTTGAAAAAYCGCATTACTCTGAATTATTCATACTGTTTGGGATTCTTAATCCCAAAGCAGCTAAAAAATTGCTAGASCTGCATTTGTGCACTTTCAAATCAGAGCTGGCTGTCTCCCTATTGCTGCTCCCACCAGGGAGCTACAACGAACATAGGCATGAGCAAACCGAGACTAATGGATGTGGCTATCTTTCATTAACAACAACACCTTGATTCTGTTTGTAAGAGCAGCTAAATTAATAACAGGCTTAATAATTAATATCAGCTGTGGTCTGTGTGTCTCCTGACTCAATTCCCKAGCAGCGATATCCCACCAGTGAAGAGAGACTTGTCTTGGCTCTCTTGGTTGCCCCTAGCAGAGATCGAATAGCTGCCTAAAACAGAGTTTAAACTATAGAGCCASAGAAGCTGAGCACATATTCTTACGCTGGGATTTGGGTTTGTTGTGGTTTGTTTTTGAGGGGGTTTTTTGTCCCTGGATATTTCTGAGCCATTTTTATTCTTTTATAACTCCTTTGGGATGTACTGACCCTCAAAGATTACTACTTGGGAAAGCTCTGCCTATGGGAACCAGCCACAAGAGCAGTTTACCACATCACTTACAAACTTGTTGAGTGTGTTTGTATGACAGATTTTAATTTTCAATACAGTTTACTTATGCTATAGATTAAAGACACTGGTTGTAGGCCACTTCAGAGCTTAGCCCCCTGGATGAAGCATGGTAACAAAAATAATTTTGTTAATTACCACCTTTSTCAATACTGTTTGCCTTCTAAAGATGCATCAATGTGCAGATTTATTTTTAGATATTAAATTTATATAATAATAGCATAATAAATTATAATTTGAACAATAGCTGCTTTTAAAATAAAGATGTAAAAATAAAAAGCGGTTTTACTAGATCATACCTGAAATTCTACTTAAAATAATAATTTACTTGTATAGTAGATGCCATGAGTCAGTCCTCTATATCTGTAATATGTAACTCCAATCAAAGGATGCTTGCAATGCTATCAGTGGAATAACTGACATGSAATCCCTATTTACAAAGGGAATTTAGATTAAAATAATGACAGCAGACATAAAATATATTGTTAACCAGAATTATGCCAAACAAAACGCCAAATAACACCGCTCTAACTGTACAGTTTTACAAATAAAGCACAGTCGCCAGGCACGCAGTCTCCAATATACAATATTTACATTTGCAAAATCAGGTGTTATTTGAGAGTCAGGCATGATTTCTATGTAAGTAGGAGAGGAATTTCAGTAACTGCCAAAAATTCCATCTGTCTGAACTAAGTACTTAACCAAATACAGGTTAGTAAGCCCTGAAATCCTGAGGGGATTTGATAAACCTGATATGCTTAACAGATTTTATTGTTACCTTTCAGAGACTAAACAGATTACCAACTACTGTATTCTAGGCTTCTGATAGGACTAAGCAACTAATTTCATTTCACAGGCATGATAAACAATTAACAGAAATAAATATTTTAAATACCATAACACAGAGTTGTGTTGACCAGAGAACAATCTCAATTCCGTGGTCTTTGCTTCTACTACTACTACTACAATGGTGCACACTCTCCCTGCTGTCCCAAGCGGTGACAGGGGCACTGGCCAGCCTGGTGAACTACAGAGGTGTGACCCGAGAGTTGACGGCACTGTCATGTTGAGCAACACCAGGCACACAGATTATCAGGTCACTCACGGGTAGTRTACTGTTTTACTGTGCCCGAAGTAACGTGTCTACTCAAAATTAGTCCTCTGGGCACCCTCCACAGACTGAGGTCAGTCTGAGTGGGACCCTAGGTGATGCTCCTTTCTCTTTTTTAGGATTATAATGAACTATCTCAGTCAAAATAAATGACATTAATACTTTCCACTGTCATAGGTAATCCTATAATTATAGTATTTCTATCACCACAGCTTGGTAATGTGATCTGTAAGCCTTTCTCTCATATACATTTATTGCATATATTGCACACCTATCAAGCATTTCCCATTCTACAGATGGAAACTTACTTTCCTTTAATTATCTCGGTCTAAGGGGTGGTAGTACATGTAAACATGGAAAAAGCCTTCTCAAACTATCTATTTGGGAGCTTATTACATCCAATCTTGGCATTTTTTCTCAGAACTGGGCAGTACTCTGAAATCAAATATAAAGCCACATGAAAAATTTACACTCTGAATGTACCTGATCTATAAGCACAGCCTTAATTGCTATCAAACAGACAGGCATTCAATTTTTGCTGTAACCACAGGCTACTTACAATATTCTCTTGCAAATACTTTTGTTCTTGCTGAAAAGTCACTGAAGATTCATGTTATCATGAACAAAATGACAAAAAAAAATTGCCAACTGAAGACTTTGAGTAAGCTCACTATTATTTTTCCATTCTGAATTCTTAAACCTAGCCATCAATAGCCACAGTCATTAGTAGAACCACAGGCTGAGACTATTGCAGCATCTGAAATAGCAGCTATAGGATAGAAGAGGACACATTGTCATATATCATACACCTTCCTGAAAATTGTAATCTTACCTGAACTTTCCTACAATTTTGTTTGGTTTCATCACTTTAGGTTAAGACAGGAGGAAAATACAATGAAGGGCCAGATAGACTGAAAAGGCAAACTCTTTGAAACTCAACAGGGAAAAAAAGACACAGCTACTCTAAAACTTTAGTGTGAGCTCTGATTTTGTAACCTAAAATTGTTACTTAACCAGTTCTACAGAGACAAAGTCATGCAAAGCCTTCCAGAGTACGCAAAAAGTTAGCTGATTGAAGGAAGATATCTACTAATGGCAGAACAATTTCATTTAAAACTGCTGCAACAGCTGCATTCATACAGCTCTGCTTTTGCCAAACAACCTGCATATCAATAGTATCTGCTTGCATAGAAAAGATTAGACTGAAAAAAATCACAGAAAAAGCTGTGATAAAATACGGTATATCACTTTTCTTTTTATTTGACTGCTCTCCAAAAGAGCTTGACTCATCAAAGCAAACAGCAGACTGAAGGAAAGTGAGCATTATGGAAATAAAATCTGAGTGGTAGTTAAGGAAAACAGCCAATATAAAACCATCTGAATTTGCTATCAGGCACACAAGAGCTCTACCTGAAAGAAAATTCGCGAAGGTGGAAAAATGACAAGAATCCCCACCCAGGAGACCTGATGCATTTCAAGTGCTACCGTGTTCAAAGCAAACCAAGGATTCATTGCCCTTTTATCTAATTGTGCCACACACAGAAATTAGAGTCTAAAACAACATGAAAAGTAAAATTAGACAGAAAAAAAATCCACCAAAAACCCACCAAAACAAAACAACAAACAACAAACCAAGAACTAAACCCTTATGTTAAAAACCAATTATCTATGTTGATGTTGAAAAATATAACCTGACAGTAAACATTAAACTCAAGTCTATTTGAATCTGAAGGAAATATTGCTTCTCTATTCTAACTTTTCACGTTTCCTATAATCTAACTATGCAGACCCATTATAAGCTTTTACTATCTACATAACAGAATAACTGCTCCCTTTCCTAAAAGAAAGTATGATGCCAGACCCATCACTTGTATAAAATAAGACTATCTTGTTTAAATCTAATTAATCTGGAGTGAGCTTTAACCACTGTCCTTGGTGTAAGCTTGTTCTGGACATACTGAGATAGCAGACCTAGAAATACAGCATCTACACAAAACAGTATGGAGCAACCAGGAACACAGAGGTGGAAGAAGTTTTGAGAAAAACTGGCAAAACACAGTATTTTCAGACTAATAGTTAAGGCATTTCAAAAAAAAAAAAACAAAACATTTACGCAGTGAAGGCAGAGTAAAATAAAATGACAGATCTAAGGAAATACTTCAAACAGTATTTCTTAAGTCTTACATGGGGTCCCTTAAGCTTGAGATACCGATTCACAACATATTTTACGCAACAATGAGAGATGCAGTTAAGAAAGATGAAAGATCATCAATTTTCACCAATTTTATAACTTTTGTAGTGAACTACAAATTAAGTCTGTCCATTTCTTGAAACCTTTCAACAATCCAGAGTAATATTAACATGTCAACCAGACCAGTAACACCAATATTAAGCCTCTTTCATGCAAAATTGAACAAAAAATCCACTTACAAAACCACCTCGGACATTTGTATTCTATTTGTTTATTAATTTCCACATTACAAACCAGCACACTAAACTTATTTTATTAGTTCCTAAAGTTCAAACAGCATATTCTTTTTACAGAAAATGGAAATATGCAAAAGACCACAGATACTAAGGGCTATATTAAGAAAAAAATCCTCTCCAACAAAGTCCCAACTGAAATCCATGTCCCAGTGGATCCACAGCTCTTGAACAAGCATCACTTCCAGCCCGGATCACCCAAGGGGAAATTTCCTATGGGGCACATTAACTTTCAGGGCTGGTTGTTTCGCATGGGAAGTTCAGACACTTCTTTGCTGTTTTAATAAAATGAATTTTAGTGTTCACCAGGTACCTGCTGGTTAAAAGACCAGCTGATGAAGAAAACCATAGTCCAGAAATATTAGTTCGTCTAGTGCTGGCAATGTAGCCATAGGCATCACTGTGGTTGTGTAAGTTTTACTATTTCTCCACATATTTGAGCACATATCTTATTTCCAGGCCCACAGTAAGTAGATATGCTTCAAATGCATTTGCTGCACACTATTATAGGAATTCCCATGTGAGAATGTCAAGGATCTGCACTGTCTTCAAGGACAAAAAATAGGGAGATAAGAAAAGAAACAGTAACAAGAAAACCCAGCACAGACAGATTTTGACACTAACACATAATTTTCCATTTCTAGGTGTCATGCTTTTTCTCTAGCAGATTAAAGGATTACAATAAAATACCTGAACAGCTCATATAACAAAACACATACTTTTTTTCTGAACTCAAATGGCAAAACAAATGGAACCAACAGTATTTCAAAGAGCACAAAAATCTGCTCTTTAGTTTTAGTCAACTGAACTGCCTTTGGGGGTTTTAGACAGCTTATGGTAGGAACTTAAAATGGAAAAGTAGACCAAATTCATTGTGGTGGTTGTACCTTGGCTATTTATACTGTAGTGACACTGCCAGATGCTAGTCAGACCATTGCACGAGCAGGCATAGGAGTCTTCAGATATTCACAATCACTCCTGATGACTATGTACTGAGAGCTTAATGGCAAGCTTCACAATAAAACAAAATCCTTCATTTCACCACTGGTCTTGACTGTTTTGGCAAAGGTTACACTACTTGCTGTGTGAAGTGGGAGTGGCAACCTTCCAAACCAGGAYGACTGGTTTCAAGAGGGACTAGTTAGACTCTTCCTCCCCAAAAGTGTTGGTCTCAAAAGTAGTTTCTGCTGCTGTACAGAAGCCTCAGTTTTAAGTCTCTCAGCACAGCAAAGCAATCCTTGAAAGAAACAGATTTCTTTCACTAGTACTGGCATGCAAAATAAGACCATATGYCTAAGCTATAATATGCAAGATTTTCCAAAGACAGCTTATTTTTCTAGTAGGAAATGTAATTTACATAGACTGAACTTTAGGATTCATTTACAAGATTCAAGAGAAAAACTGGCTTCCTTATAGTATAGAAAAACCACTGTTCATAGGGAGCAAGCTTTAATACTGCAAAGTCACTAGCCTTACTGGGGACACCAACCCAATTCAGTTATGTTTATCTGCCTCTCAGAGTGACCAAGAGGAGTAGCTTTTCTAGAAGAAAAGTAAGAACAGTAATGAACAACAAGGAGCTGCTGCTGAAAGAGCATGACAGTAAGCATGACAGTAAGCAGAAAAAGCAAGCCAAACTGGTGTGGCTGAAAGCAATGGGAATGGAAAAGTTAAGCAGAAGGCCCAAGCAGATGGGGAATGAAGAGCCAGCAAAGCAAGTGAAACAGTAACAGGATTTATTTTCAATGAATAACTGAAAGAGAGCTCAAAGGTAGGAGTCACGGACAAAACAGAGCAAGTCCAACCTGCGTAAGGAACACTAAGATCAGAGAACACACAGGAATGCAAATGTGAAGGCTGAAGAAATGAAGCTTAGATGAAGACAAGAAGGAAAAAACAGGTGCTGCAAGTAATTGTGCCAGAAGAGCTTTGGACTGCTGCAATCTGCTTCACACACACTGCRCACACAAAGAACCTTACTTTGCCGTCTGTTCCTAATTATGCCTGGATTGAAAGCTCAAATCACACTGCAAAAGGCAACATTTCTTTTCCCAAGCAGGGGTGGGCAGCATTATCCCACTGGAAGCTCACAAGGATGAATCCAGAACCCCAGCCAGCTTTCAGCGGGAATTACAAATCACACAATTTAAAGGGGAATATGAGGGTCCCTCAAACAAAGCAGGTACCTAAAACACATCATCAATGGGGAAAGCATCTCCCAGTTTGGCAAATTTTTAAAGCTGAAATCTTTAAATTACTGTGTTGAACCAGAACTATTTATTAGTCTTCTGTAAAATGAATGCTTTWGTTTAAGAGCTTAAACTAGTCTATCATTAGTAGTACCACAGAAAACATTAAAAATCCTTCTACTAGATACTCTTAATTTATTCCACATGTGGGAGAATGAACTGAGAGGCATTTAGAGATTTCTAACCTTTTACATTGTAAAGTAGGTTGTGAAAGGCATATATGTGACTCAAATAAACACAGATAATTAGAAAATTCTGATTGTATGTGTCCAGAATCCACATTTATCCTGTTACACATACAGACATATTCTTGATAAACCAGGTCACTTCCTCCATAGACTACACAATTTGTCAAAGAAACATCTTCTGACACAAACAACAAAAGGAAAATACAATTTTAAAGTAAAAGTAATTAAGTCTCAAAGGTTTTATTTGGGTCGCTACCTATGATATACTACRGTATCTAATGCTTGTCATTTCTCAAGTGTCAGTGATAGCCAAGTTTGTTACCTAAAAGTAGGTCAGGAGAACCTCTCAGCTGGGCTCATGTAGCCCTGCAGATCAGTAGATCTTGTACTAACAACTGTGTCAAGTTTGAATGCCTTCTCATTCTTTGCTATCAGTTACATTGTTAAAGAAATCTGCCTGTTCAAAACCAAAAACCAGTCAACTCACCTCCTTCTAAGAGGAATTTTACAYTACAGGAAATTCAGAAACCTTCAGAAATAAAACATTTTTGCTTGTTTTTTTGTTTCAGATGAAACCTTGAGTGAAAATAGACAGCACTGGCAGAAGTCCACAATCAAATTCCAGAGATTTAGCATATCTTCTAACCCATTAACACAAAACTTATCTAGATCGTTACATATGTTTTCACTCACTTCAGACAAATGCACCACAACATTACAAAAATCACCACTGCTTACTCTGTTTACAAAACAACACTAATTTTTTTCTGCTCTTTGCTTTCCATAAGCTTTCCAAGCATTTGTACTGATTTTAGATGTATGGTCTGACTTCAGGGGTGGATTATTTAATAAAGGAATTGTAACATCCATAAATAATAGTGCAGGCAGCTTGAATAAAATCCAAGTAAAAGAAAACATATCACTATATGTCTTCTTCTTCTTCCTCCATCATCATTCCACAAATCCAACCACATGCTGGGGTCTGAAACAGCTGACCAGAAATTGAAAATATCTGCTCAGATTAGCACTATTTCATAGATAATTATCACTGGAGAGGGAGCAGGTCTAGACTGCTCCCTATTGTTTGATTTTTTATTTTTTTATTTACTTTTTTTCCTTCTAAAGAGAGGATTCACTAAAATATATCATGAACTTTCTCCAATGTTAGATAGGAAAAAAGTCATGCCAACATCAGACAGTTTTAAGGGGCCRCAATTCAGATGCCCTACATAGGCTTGTTTTTAGGGGCAGATACATATAAGAGCACTCAACAAAATATGACACAGGTAAGAGCATTCAACAAAAAATGTTTTAGTTATTACTTTGTGGATGTAATGAACTCACATATCACTTCATATTTTCCTGGCAGCTAAAGTCCCCATTAAAGCAATTATAAATTTTACATCTAAAGTATTTGATTTAGAAAAAAAAATTTTGCCCTTATGTTGATACAATGTGCATGAGAGATATAAAACCACGAATTACAACACTTCACCCTAGTCCCTATTGGGTTGAGAAATGAAAAACAGAACAACTGATAAGAAATAATGGGATTTCTTGGGTTAATATCTTTTAGTAGCACCTAACATGCACATATTTGGCACTTTGGCTGTATCAAAGTGAAAAAAGAAATGCTGCTTTTAACGAGATAAYTTACAGTCCCACGTAACCCATAATACCACTGCATACTTAACTATCTGAACCATCCTTACCCATTTATATTAGCTTTCATTGCTCCCTAGAAGTCAGATGTCACTACTATGAATCAATTTGAACAAAGTCTTTTTAAAAAATATAGAAAACCAGTTAACAACTGGACATAAATTTAAGAGAACAAATGTTTATAATGTAGTTRTCCATGAAGTCCAAAGCATTATTATATGCACAGAGTTCATGACAGTCAAATACAAGAGAATCATGCAGCTTGGAAAGGCCTTAAGGAGGTCCACTGGTCCAGCCCTACTCAGAGCAGGTCCAGGATGCTCAAGGTTATCTCCAGGTGAGTACTGACTCTCTCCAAGGATGGAGATTCCACTTCTCTCTAAGCAGCCACCCACTGCACTTGACTGTCCTCAATTTTTCCTTCTATTTTTCCTCAGAACTATTTCAAATTTCCCACACTCAAACTTGTCTTCCTGGMCTCTGACTCTTCCACTGTGTCACCAGGTCAGCCAGGTCTCTTCCTAAAGGCCTTCTTTCCTCTTGTTTCCCAGCCAGTTCTCTTGCACAGAGTTATTCTATCCTGATTCCTGGGCTGCTCATCTGCCTTTATCTAAATGCATGACATTCCTGTCAGCCCATTTTTCCATCATTTCTAGGTCACTCCAAAAAGCAGCCTGCCTTATAACATGTGCAGTCCTCAGGCTTGCAGATAGTGCAGTCTCTCTCATTACACAGCTCATCATACAGACACTAAATTGTTCAGCCCATTATGTTTTAACCACAGTATTTCATTATCTGAAATAACAATTTTGCTCTACTTCCCAGTGGAACAGAAATYGTAAGTAGAGCATAAAAGTAGTGGTCTGAACTGAGCAGCTCTCAACATTGCTCCCAAGTTTCCTCTCATACAAGTAAAATTTAGAATGAGCCATGTGTAATTTCTGTGATACCCATGTGAATTTTAACTTTCACTTTGAAGGCTTTTCTCATATCATTGAGATATGTGTTCTTTCCTTATCTTCCCTCTGCGTCGTTGGCCTTCCTTCAGCCTCTATTCCCCAGTGGTCTTTGACAGGACTTTCTGGATTGTGGGGTTTGTTTGGGTTTGGATTTGTATTTTGTTTCCAAATTCAGGTTTTTAGAAACTGAAAGGATAAGTTTTCAGTAATTCTTAAAAAATAAAAAAAAAAAGTTGCAGAAATATCTTTTTTAAAGATAATTTTAAGTATTTATTTTCACATTTTTATTTTAGAAAATGAGTAAGAGGTTCTAAGAAACCTCTTCTAACTTCATCTTTTTCTGGGAAGAATATAGCAGTTAATTTATTTCTCTGTTCAACGGGTGAATACTCTGCAACCAAAGAAAGCATAATAAAATCTGATAATTACGAGCAGCTTTACTGTGCTTATTTGAATCAAACTTCTCAATTTTGAGGAAAATTTTTATAGCATCATCTACTGGTCTTCCATGAGAAACTTTTATTTGGGGTTATGAAAAGTGGACAAGTTATTCTAACCTCATTTTTTCCAATTCACAATATCATGTTATCCATAGTTTAATGTAAATTAATGTAAATTACTAATGGCTGAAAGATACACATATCATGTTCTTTGTACTGTCCTAATTATAATTAATATCATTCTAAGTTAGRTCATAGAAATATTTACAGCCTCAACATGATTTCTTTGCTTCAGCATTGCTCTTACATAATTAGAGAGAGACAATTTCTTTCCTCGGTATTTATATTGTGTTCACTCACACTATTTGAAAAAGTAGAAAAAATCTATAGTCTGACTTTGTAAAAAAATGACATTACTGGAGGGATTTTTTTATGTCAATTCTGAGTCTTGAAGAGTTGTAAGTAAAAAAAGAAACAAACAAAAAAGCCAGTGGACACTGCAGAAACATTAAAGTACATTGATTCTGAGAGGATTACCAAACCTACCAATATTGTATTGTTAAACAGCTCCAATTATCACAGCTCAACAATAATTCCTCACAGTAGCAGTCAGTTAATGGATTAATATATTTTAAGGTAAAATTCCAGAAGAGATCATTTTCATCTGCATACAGAAATGTAATTCAGAATACTATTTTTTTAAACACTACAGATGGTAAGATGTGYCAGCAAAGGGCAGGGAAGAGGGAGAGAGGGAGAGAGACAGAGAGATGCCTCTCTCAGGGATGTTGCTTCAGCTCAGACCCTGCAGGTACCAAGCCCCAGCAGAGCTCTGTGTCTGCTCTTGTCCAGCACAGGCCCAGCCCACACAGAGCCAGCACAGACAGCTGTGCCAGGCTGGGTCGCACGGAGGGAATCCCAAACTCCAGCCAAGCAGTTCCATGAGCAACAGCCCTGCTGGATGTGCCAACAGAAGAATGCTTTTGGAAGATCAGTTCCTGTTGTCTAAAACAGCAGCAAAGCTATGCTGACAAAACACTTCCTCCTGCAAGGCACACACCCCATCTCCATGAGAGGGCTCTACTGACACAGCTGCTTCAGCAGAGCCTCTGTTCAGCCCTCCACGAAATCATTGCCCATCCCTCCCCAAGAGAACCTTTGAGAGCTCTTCACATCATTGCCATAAAAAACAAAACAAGTCTGGTTAAATAATTTTTGGTCTGTATCTTGTTTCTGCTCAACAGTCTGTGTGAGCCACCCTTTAAACACACACTCACAAAAAAACTGCTTCAATCTGGTCACACATTTGCAACCAAACRAAATGAAAACTAATACATAACCTTGGTTAATGCAGTACCATGTCTGAAATTAAGAGTGTTGTTATTCTCTTTGCTTAAGGGAGAGCTGATAGCAATGTCACATGTCATTTCTTGAAGCAGAKTAGGGGAAATGGAACACCAGTCAGGACACACTTACACAACCTGAAGTTCAGCCCCTTGAATGAGGTGATTCTTGAATGCACTTCACCAGCTTTCTATYATATAAATACAAGAAAACACCCAACTACTCTGACAATAAAAAAAAATATTCTGGAAACCTTTCAGGCTGGGACACTTAAACATGCTGAAGTACACAATTTGTATTCTGCCTTGGTTTTCAAAACCCCTATCCAGACCTGCTCTATATCCTATAAATGAATGTTTTACATTTTGTCAAGGATTAGTGTCTAACCATCAGAAGATTTACAGAACCATGTAAAAACAGTTTTCCAGGTGATCATTCTATTACAGGACTTTTTAACTCTAGGAAGTTTCTTCCTGGGTATACACATAGCAGAGAACCAAAACAAAAATCAGAGGATACATCACCAATACTAATGAATATAAACACTGTTGTATGCTCTTTCCCACACTTCCCATACTATGAGAATTCATGGGAAAGCTGGCCTGCAGATGGTCTTACAAGGTATCAGAACAYGTTTTACCTAAAAAGCTGATTCTTTATTCCGTTCTTCAATTCCACGTTTTGRTAAAACAAGCTCTAAGATCCCTTTATTAATTTGTTTTATGGGGTTTGTGCCTGAATAAATATGCAGAAAAATGAATTAATGGAGGGCCTACAGATTTTTTTCAAAAACATGAGAGTTTGAGAATTTAAATGCTGYATGTTCCTGCCAGCATGAGGAGCTGCTGATCAATTAGGATCCTGGCAGTGGGTCAGCAATGGGTGAGTAAGGCTGGTAGACCAGCCTTTCTCACCCACTGAAACCTAGATCAGATGCAACTGTTTGTATTTGAACTGGCACTAAGCAATTGCAAGACAGGCTTTATAACATTATTCTATCAGCTTAACAGCATAAAGGCAGTTAGCTATTTAATTCTTTTTAATGGCTCCTATGAAATAGTACTTTATCAAGATATTAGACAGGAACATAGCAATAGCCATCCAGCAGTGGTAAGAGATGCAGGAATTTGAGCACTTGGTTTCATCACTGTATGTCACACATGCGTATGTTACTAGCACCTATGGACATTGGACCCCACGTAATTTTTAGAACACCAGTTAAAGTAAGTACAGCAGAAATATTTTCATCATCTAACTCAGAGACACTACCTTATATTCACACAGAGCAAGCACTGCTCCTAAGTGAGAAGGTTTTCACTATGTATAAGTGGAAAAAAGCAAAAGCATGTTGTACATAGGCAGGTCTACATGTCAATCTTTTCACTATTTCATCATCACATTCTAACAAATCTCGTACTCCTCTCAACCACAGCAAATTATCTGTAGGTAGCAAGCCAGCAGTATTTTAAGTTGCCTTTGCTAGTTTTAGCAACTCACTCAGCTGGGGCAGATGACAGCTTGGAAGAGAAATGACAGGACGCTCCCAGGAAAGTGCTGCCTGCATTTTGGTGCATGTCAAATCTCACTGATCTCATTACAGGTGAAATTCTCTCACTTGCTATGAGAAGGAYGGCTGCTCAAGCAAAAACAAACAACAGTCTATCAGCACTAACTGTAAGCCCCAGCAAAATCATGAAATGCATCTGATCAAAGTGAAATTTGTATAAAGGTTATTGTCTTCTCTTGCATGAATTTAAACCACAGCATACATCTGTGTACGTTTAAAACATACAATGAAACATTTTTACTGCACTAAAACATGTTGGGGCCTACAGGATTGCCTAAACCCTGACAACTAAAGGCTCTGAATCCCTTATTTCCTAATGATACATATTAGGTACATGCACATTAGGTATTTTGCTTGAACTGGAGGCAGTCTTTAGAATCAAATTTCCTGGCTGTCACCACTCACTGTATTTCACTCATGTTGTGGAACAGTCGTGTAGCACTTGAAGTCAATTCTTTCTGGATGGAAAGTAGTTAGAAATAGGTTCCAGGAGTTCATCTAATATGCCTGAACTGTAAGTAGATGTTCAGTTCATGGGATCAGATTACAGTTAGCTCAAAAGTACACAAGAAACCCAAACCAACCAAACACGAAACCACCACAAATATTCTGCTCACTACCAAAGGAAACAAAACAAACAAAAAAGAAATTAAACAATTTTTAATAGCTCCAAGCCTCAAAATCTCATTAAAAATCCTTAACATCATATATTGTGGGTGTCTGATCTACAGATCTATGCCATTTCCTACTGAAAATACAGGCCATCAACCACAGCATTAAAACTTGCATATTGGTTGCAAATGTATACATGTGAGCACATAACTTTATTTAAGATGTAAGAGATTGGTATGGAAACTATTCTAATATGACCACAGGCTACAGCAAGTGTTATGTTTTTCTCTCCAACAGAATAAAGAAAAATGTCACGTTCTTTTTTATTACGTACTTGTTAGATTTCCACTGACACGTTAACATAAGCAAGAATAATATGATTAAATTATTTTGAGTTGTGCAGTCATAAGAATTGCACATGACTCAGAACAACTGCAAATTGAAAAAAACAGCTGTACCTCCAAGAGGAACTACAGCAACAGATTTTGGCTTTCTCTCTGAAGAGGCTCCTGATCAGTGGTGATTCTGACTCATGAAGCCTTTTTTTGTGCTACTTCTACTCTATTATCATTGATTAAGTCAAGTGCAGCCCCAATGTGTCTTCTTTCTGCCAGCCAAGCTTTACAGTTTATCTCTATCTCTTGTAACTCCATAGTTAGCAAACCTCTAGCAGACAAGTTTCTTCTCTAGTCACAAGATTGCTGAGCATGTAGAGCTCCAGCTTGTTTGAAGGTCTAGAACACTACAAGGAAGGTGGTCACTTGGCCAGTAAATGCCATGGGGGTTGCTTTACACCTTTGAAGTAGACAGCACATTCAGCAACCTTTCAGTGCAATGGGACAAGCTGTTTAAGGAACTCAAAGGTAAAAGTATACAGGCATCCCTCTTTCCTCTAGGCTATAGGTCCACCAGGCTCCTTTTGATCTGGTTTCATTACATTCCCACATGTTGAAGTATTTTGAAGCTGTCCCTGCTTTGTCCCCTAGATAAGCTCCAGGGGTCCCCTTTCAACCCAAATTATTCTGTGCTCTGAGTCTCAGTTTCTAAGCTACTATTAGGGCATCCAGAAAACACAGAGAATCCAAGCAAAACCTAAAGCTGTAAAACAGCTTTAAGAAAGGTACTTGGCATGGGAACAGCTGTGAGCTGAAAACACACAGAAAAAACAGAACTAAAGACTCCAAATATAAGAGGCAGAATTCTAGCAAGACCGATTATCCCCTTTTTCAACGGAGTGAAATCAGTTATGACAGCGAGACCACGCTTTCAACTCTTAACTACAGCAACCTATCTGTAGGCTGCTAGCTATGGGAGTTTCAACTTGCCACTATTAGATTTTGTATTACTTTATTTAGTAACAGAGGTAGTAGTTACTTTAATAATTCACTGAACTGGAGCAGAAGACAGCTTGACACAGTTTCTGTGGAGGCTTTTAAAAYCTTCCCTTTATGTCTCCTCTACAGCACACTTGGACTGTGGCTTGCAGTTTAATTTACAAGCACCAAAACCTAAATGAGCTGAGGAGAGTAAAAACAACTAGGGTATAGGAAATAAAAGAAATAATACCATTGCAGCTTAGTTGCTCTGTAGACTCAGGCAGAAGGTTCTCAATCTGTGAAATTAAGCTCCTTAGTGATGATGGGATTGTTCACTTAGTAGTTATTAGAATAATTCCTTGACATTACTATGAACAACTTTGCTTCACAAACAGTCTCAGATGGCCTCCTCTCAGGCCAGAAAGAGCAGGACTGGATGAGAACTAAAGGGTTCTGATAGACCTTCCCCTCACAACAGCCACTTACACAAACAGAATGAACGCTTACTGGACTAAGTATTTCCCCAGCTTCTAGAGGAGCTGCCCTAATTACTCTGTATTTCCTTTACAGAAGTGCTGATTTCAAAATCATACACTCACGGAAAAAAAAAAAAACTTAAAAAATCACACTTTCAAAATTCCACAAATAGCAGCAGGGGAACCAGAAACACAGTAACTTCTCTTTTCTTAAAGTATTCCAAAACTTGCACAATATTGCTAAGAGACACCTACTCAACAAAATGTACAAGTTTGACATAGAGGTCATGCACATAGGCAACGTGTAGGCAAACACTTCCTCCTCCTGCTGTTTTTATAAGAAGAATATAAATGCGTAGCCAAGTAACTAAATCTCTGATTGCAGCAGGTAGCAGTAATAGCAATCCCGTATCAGGCTAGCAAACTGTTCTTGTTGCTTGAATACATACGTAGGTAGGTCTCTAGATCACAGTTCCCTGTTCATATGATAGTCTTTAATCTCCTTCATTTCTGCTAGAACAACAGACCAAGACACAAACAATCCAAGAGGTCACTGGAATGTGTCAGAGATGATATAGGAGATTCTGGGTGAACTAGTCAGGCGTGATGCAAAACTGGGTTGACTTTTCACAAATTAGGAAGATCTGACTGGGGATACAATAATCAAGGCCAGCCTTAGGTGTAATGACCATGAACTAGTACAGTTCAAGATCATAAGTGACCAGAAAAAGGCAAGCAGAAAATCACAGACTGGACTTAAACCAAGTGTAAATCATCCCTGACCAACCTGATTGCCTTCTATAGCAAAATGTCTTCACTTACAGACAAGTGAAGACAAAATATGCCATTTATGTCACTTTAAGCAAGGCTTTGATAACTGGATCTAAAAAAATCCATGCACCCAATTTGAGACATTACAGTGTAGATGGGTGGACAACCAGATGGGTAAAAGGCTGCTCTTGGATGACGGGGCTAAGAAGGAATCAGTTAATGGGTTCCACTGCACCTCCCAGTATGAGTGCTGCAGGAGTCTGTAACAGGACCCATCCTGTTTAACATCTTTATCAATGACCTGGAGAGGGCAGTGGAGCACAAAATCACCAGGTGTGCAGGTGGCACCAAACAGGGGCAACTGTGGATATACACACCTAAGAGCAGGGCTGGCATCCAAAGGGACTTAGCCTGTAGAAATGGGCTGACAGGAACATTACGAAATTCAACAAAGACAAATGCAAAATGCTGCAATCCAGAAAGTAAATACAGGCTGCAATGATTCAGGCTGGCGACTGACTGGCTGGGAAGAAGTGGGTCTGTCAAAAAGGACATGGTGGACAGCAAACTGAGCAGGAGCCGCTGGTGAGCACAGGCAAAGGCAGCCAGTAGTATCCTGGGCTGTAACAGTAGCAGTATGGTATGACATGGGCTGAGGGAAATTATCATCCTGCTTACTTGGCACTCATTAGACTGCAGAGGCCAGCTCCGACTCCCTAACATTGGAAAGACATTGATAGACTTGAGCAAGTTCAGTAAAGGGCAACCAAGATAATGTGGGCTGAAGCATGTCCCCAGTTATGGAACTAAGCTTTTTTAGCCTGGAAAAGAATGGTTTGGGAGGATCCCAAGAGCAGCCTTCCAGCACCTATGCGGAGGCTATCTAGAAGACAGATCCAGGCTCTCTACAGCAGTACACAGCAGGAGGACAAGAGACAACAAGCATAAGCTAAAAGAGAGGCTCAGACTAATTATAATGAAAAAAGAGTACAAACACATATATAGGTTGCCCAGAGAAGCTGTACAGTTTCTATCTGAGAGATTTTCCTGACCTGACAGGATACAGCCCTGAGCAACCTGTCCTGTCTCCATGTCTGACCCTGCCTTGAGTAGGAGGTTGGACTTCTGAGATCCGTTTTGACAGGAATTACACTATGGTGTTATAAGAACATTTCACTCTCATTCCCTGTGATATTACAGCCTTGTTTCACTAAGCAGCATTCAGACAACAATCTTCACAGAAAAAAGGATCATTTCAAGAAGCACCACAGTTTTTAGCAACAGAAAATAACTAATACATGAATCTTGGACAAAGTATTGCAAAGCCTCATTGAGACAGGCCAATTGCATGCAATACACAATAAAATAAACCCCCCAAAAAATTCCCCAAAATTAAACTAACATGCTTTGACAAAACTACTATACAGATAAAATGTCAGAGCACTGACTAAATTGGGTAAGTTAAATAATGGAAAACGTTCATAAAAATACTCTCTTTGCAAGGTCCTTATCATGGAAAACTCTAAGAGAGGGAGTACTTTTACTTAGAAGGTATTATTTTAAAACCAAGACATGTTGTTGTGATTACTTCAAATACTGCAGTCCCATATGCCACATCTAACAAAACCACTCAATGGTTAACATGCATTTTCCTTTAACTACTCATTTCAAGGCAGAGTCAAACAGCAGCAAACTCAATCTAGAGAGGCTGAGGCTCTCTTCAAGCTATGACTCAAAAGAAGTTTCCAGCCAAAACAGGTTCTGCTCTTGTAAACATTTATTTTGTGTTGGAAACAGAAATACATTTGCCTATAACAACATATAATGTCAAGTGAAGAAAGTACAGGACAGGAAGGAAAAATTCCTGTTCATACCATCTCTAACTCAGGCTGCATTTCTCACATTAATCTCATTTTGGTGCTGTGGTTGCTGTGCTAGCACCAAAATGAGATTAATGAGGATTTTACTATTGTTATTATTATTATTATTAATTAGATTTTCTGAGGAAAACAGGTTGAGGGAATGCAGAGCAGACTCACCAAAAGAGATCCAGCTATGGATCCCTACAGCTCTATGTCTAATACTGCCCTATTGCTCTGTTCTCCACATGGCAGCTTCGCCTATGTAAAGTAATGAAGTGTGAGTAACAGGYCAGTACAAGATAAATGGGGCTTTTATGCATGTGCCACATTTCCTCATGGTAGCTGAAAGATTATTTCTTTGTATTTAAGTAAATAGATGCATGTAAGTATTTTCAGGGACAAAACAAAATGCTTACCATGTATACTTTGGGAGTTGCACTGCTGGGAAGTTGGAGCACAGCCAGACAAGCATGACTTTTCTGTAGCTACTTAAATAATTATTTTCAGGATTAGATTCACAGATATTAATTTCTCATGTAGGCTTTCATGTCACTGCTGAAACCCGTAACAGAAAAAAGGAATCCACTTTGAATTAAGAAATAATTACAAAATAGGAGAGGATTAGGATATCATTCTATATTTTGGTGTGCAAATAGATTCATTTTGCTAACTGTTAAACCGGCCTTGAGTAATCTTTCAAAGAAAATCTTATTTTCCTGGGTATTTACACTACCAGAAGTGTGATTTCCAAAAACATCATAAGAATTCATACCTAAACAAAATGTCTGCAGCTCCTTTTAATTAGAAGACATACGGAAGTATTTGTTCTAGCATATTTTAGGAAAGAATCAAAAAAAATTTAAAAAGTTATCTTTGACAGTAATAGCTCCAGCATACAAGGTGGTTTTATTCAGCCTTTATACACAATTTCTGTGCAGGATATTTTCTCTAGGGAATCAACATCTAAATTGTTACATCTGGGAAAACAGTGGGTGTCAGATTTGTATCCCCTCTGCCTATTCAGTAGTTAGCAAAATGGCCAGATAATTAAATATACCCTTAGAAAGTCAACCTTCATTCACATCATGACATGCATTTAAGTCCTGGAGACGTGAATTCTAGCTTCTTAAAGAAATGAAGTTTCACTGAGTTAAAAACTACTGAACAGTGCCTAGCCAGAGGTTAAAATACCTTTTCTTGCAGGAAGCATTGACCTGAGTTTCCCCAGGCATTCAGGTGATGAATACTGAACACTTTCTCATCTCTTCTCCCCATTCAGCTGGAAGGGAGGCAACCCTCCGAATGCTGCCCAGGACCAGGAGGCTTAGGGAGGCAGCCAAGGGTCAGCTACCACTTCAACTAATTGGAACTAATCTGCATGCGGCACAGCATGGCCTGAAGCCAGGCGCAGGTTTAGCTACACAGATGGATGAGTTCTTCCTGCCTATTTAGATCTTCGTTTTCTCTCCACAGCATTCAGTATGGGCCATGATTTGCAGTCCTGTCTAATAGATTTTCATGGATCTAGGAAACAGTATGTTCAGGAGACTGAATATTCATTAATACCCCCGCTACTTTTAACTGCAATACAGCAGAAAGTAAAAGGATATGGATAAAATATGTCAGGACTATACAGATTCAACATGGGTCTACTTAGATATGACTTTTAAAGAACTATCAGCTTGCTGACTGATTATTAGAAGATGATTCCCCCACCAAGGAAAGAATCTGTACATAGAAACTATGTTATAACAGTACAAAGACAACGATGTAAACACTATCTAAAATGACTAATTATACAAGACCAAGTACTTCATCCTGAACACTTCTCAAATACTGTTTGCCTATTCAGATGAGAAAACTAAACGACTAACATTTAATATTCTTAGTGCATGACCTAGTTTCCAGTCCAGTGCCCAATCTACTACAATATTTTGTCTCTCTTGATAAAGCAGAGCTTTAGCAGTAATTAAGGGGGGAAAATGTGTGTACTCATATGCATTACATAGTTCTGAAGTAAGACAAAGAAAGCTTTTAAAGATTTGTCAAGTGTACCTCTAAGCAACCCAGAAAGGGTGTGTGTCAGCCACGCCCCCTGCTTAAATTGCTGGTGGTACACTATGACAACTCTATGATGCTTTCCTATATTCATCTATTCTTCTTGCCTGTATTTTAACCACTACTCCTTCCTACAGAATAGTTAGAGGACTTGGTAACTATAAAACCAAAAGAAAGTTACTTCTTGCCATAAATGACACAAAGTTCAGGAAGTTTAGGAAATAATGTTAGTTTGAAGGATGAGTGTCTTTATTCTACAGAAATATTTCTTTTCCCAAGAATTACACCTCAAAAGAAAGCTCTCACTTTTTATTGCCTATTTGGTGTTTATCCCTGTACTCCAAGAAGCACAAGAGCTCAGTACTACAAACAACCTGGCAGGAGCTCAGAGGCTCCAGTTTCACACAGACTCCTGACCTGGAACACTTTCTGCTCTTACAGCAAACACAACACAAGTGGCTACAAGACAGAGCCACACTGGTTATGTTTCCCCAGGTAAGATGCAAAGTGAGATGCTCTACTTTTTCTGAGCTTAGATAAAATGTTTCTTTCAAGCAGCTGCTGGGGATGAGTGCTGCAAGCCCTCTTTTTACTACAGTACACAGTAAAGACATCTTTTCTAATACCTCTTTCCTCACCCAGATTTATTTCTTTATCCCCAGCTACAATAGATGCTTTTAGTTCAACCACTGCATTGTGCTAAATGTAAGAATTTGCATGCTCTATTGGGATTAAAAAACATAACTCAGAATTAGCAAGCTATTTTTTTACCTGACCCTTGACTGACCTGAAAAACCAAATCCTCTATTACATGAACAAGAGCAATGCTTTATCCAGACTTAATTTACAGAAAGGTATGCAATTGGTAAGCCTCAACCTCAGAGAATCTGTCACGAACTCTTGTCTAAAAAAAAAGCAACAACACAAAACCAGATAAACCACACTTTTTTTATGCTCTTCCAAGACTATAGTAAGTTACAAATTTGCATCACTGAATTTCAAGACACTCCTGGGATGCAGGCAACTTGAAACACACCAAGATGATGTATTGGAATTGAAAGGACAACTGTCCCACATGAGCTCCAGCCAAAAGCAAGGAAAGAATTTCAGAGAAACCTTTGGAATTAACATTACAAGCAGTCACCTAAAACATATGATCTGAGGAAGACTGAAAAGACTGGACAGAGATAAGAAAAAAGATCTCACTCCTGCAGAAGGTCCCAGAGCCTGAATCTCAATCCCCTGAAAGAAGGCCCTCCATTCTTCCCCAGCCCTTCCTCCTAGGACATAACTTTTAAAACTGGCTAATGCCTGGGCTAAACCAAAGCTACATGAACCTAAGGACCTTAGGGAATTACTGCATAAGTGCTACAGCATAAATCAAAACTTTGAAATTATTTTTCACAATTCTTTCAATTTTTCTGTAAATAGCAGCAGATAAATTTACCTTTCAATAGTAGAGATTCAGGTCAAATCAAACCAAACTTAAGTGCTTTGGCAAACTCAGTTATTCATTTTACTTGGACAGTACTATGTTGTTCTATTCTGACTTTTATCTGTAACTATTGAAGTCTTTTTTACGACTTAGGTAAAGAGGCTTTACTGTCTCTTTCGTAAATACATCCCACACACATAAATCTGCCTTGTAAGGTCAGGTACATGCAGGATGAAATACAGTAAGTGAGCTGGACACCAATACTGTAAATGTTACAGCATGCTTCATAATCACCACTATGCACCCCCTTCCAGGACTGATTTAAGGCAAAGATTTTTTTTTCTCGGTCGTTAAAAAGTTATTTTTGCCTTTGTGGAAAAAGGAATTATTTCAAAATAATTCTTGATCTTCTCATGCAGAGCAGTACTATCTAAACTCCATGCCAAAAAAAAAACTTTAAAGGGCATCACTCACAAGGGGCAAGAGGAAGAAAACTAAACTGTGATATCCAATCTGAACTGGATATGAAATTATTTCATATCTCACAGCACCTACTCTGTTCCAATAAAGATAAATATAATTCATTAATAAGACAGATGAATCAAAAATACTAACAGAAGACTCAGGACTGCATCTATTTAAGCAAAGTTACATTGAACCAAAGGTGCTTCCAATTTTTCAAATAACTTCTAATGACAAGAGGGATAAGAAGAAGCAAAACAGTGATTTCATTTTAATATCAGACTCTGTTTTTTGAGGGGAAAAAAATTCTAAGCCAGAAATGGGTAACAGCAGCTACTCAAAGTAAGTAAAACCAAAGCATAAACATGCAATGATAAAATTCATGGTTGCTCTATGCCTCACTTATATCTTAGGACTGAGGAATGTGCTTTCTGAGCTCCCATACCAGACAACTACATCTTGACATATTTCCACATCTCTGGCTGAAAGTCAGAAGCAATCAGATCATAAGAGCTTTTTTCCCTTCAGTTCTATGTTATGTGTTCTTTATGTATATAAAAAGCGCTTCCTCTGCTTCCTCTATATTGTAAACAAATTCAGGTCCTGCTCAGAGTATTACGTTTCACACAGGAATAGCCACTAACAGTGTTCAAGTAAACTACAAACACTGATTTGAGCAGAAAGCACACAGTGGCCTGCAAGGACAGCCTCCAGGGTGCCCCGTGACCTCCTTCTTCTAAGGCAGGATTTTTGCTTCCGGAATTATGCAACAAATTACATTAGCAAAGCTAAAGACCAAAACATGTTTCCTTATGCATGCAATGCAGGGGTTATTTTTCATTAACTCCTAAAATAAGCTATACCAAGGAATATGCATAAGTAATTCTCAGACAAAATTGGAGATCTGTTTTTAACAGAAACAAATTTAGCTTTCTCCATAGCATTTTTAATCATTGAAATTACTCAAAGATTTGGATTGTTAAAGTCATCTTAATTAAACATAAAATGAGATCCTGCAATATTCATCACTTTAAACAAATTAGTCAGACCAGCCAAAGCCACTTACCTTGCAAACTATGAATATTCCAACATTTCTTTCTACACTGGCTGCTAGGAAATAAGCAATCTGCAAAGGTTAAAGGAGCTCAAACTCTCCAGATGACAATGGGTTGGTTTTTTAATGGGTAATTTTTAAGGATTACTGCATTATTAATTTCATGGCAGTTTTGCAGCAGCTTCCTCTCTTGAATCCTTCTATAATACATTTACTCTCATCTTACACTATTAAAACTGGCATTAGGATCAGGTTCTTAGGTCTTCCCATAATACCTCCTACACAAATTTATCATCCTCCTAAATGCCATGAGCTTATTTGTGAGAATGCTCCAATCCTTAGCTTTTCTATGGCTGGGAGATCCTGTCAGCTCCAGCTCCTGGAGCTATGTGTAATGTGTGTCACACTGGCAGTCCTTTGAGGCAACCTTAAATTCCTACTATCATGCCACACATCATGAAATCAAGAAAATTAATCATAATGATAACCCAACACATAATTACACAGTAATTTTTTTATTTCTCAGGAAGCATTAATTTCATTCTAGAAATAGAAAAGAAAAAGAGAAATATTTCTAAAATGTAAATTAATGGAGATTCAGTATCAATATGCCTGGCAGCAATCATTTACTTTTCAATTAAAGGTATAAATTTGCTGCTGAGGAYAGAAAGGTTAAGGCAAAGAAAAGAGTGACTGATATAGCAGCTCAATCTCTGAAGGCTGCATAGGGTGAATAGTAATAAAAAAAATTCAGTTTATTTTGATAACTTCTTAAAGCATCTATTAGATGGCTTCCCCTATCTTCCTTGACTTCATCCATGATTTTGATTTCTTTTTTAAGTTGAAAAGACATACAACACAATCCACAGAGAGCTTGCACAGCTGCAATTTCAGAATGACAAGTCACTTCATAGGTTTTGAGAATAGGACACCAATAATAAATAACACTTCTTAATATATCAGCTGGGGAATGCAGATTTCTCATGACTGCAAGCCCTTCCAGAAAGCAGTGCTGGTGACTGTGTATGAGCTGGTGACTGTGGATGACACTCTTCTCCCTGAATGGTACGGCAGAACATTCTAGTGTCAAGCCAAATTCATCCTCTGCCTCTGAATAGAAACCATCAGCATCTTAATTTAAATATTTGAATTCCTATGTCAGGTAAAACACTTGGAAACACCAAAGCCTTTTCACAGTCTCCTGCAATTCAACGCACAGCCTTGCTACTTCTACCTGTCCATGGGGAAGTTTGTTCCAAGTCCCACCTATCCTAGTTTGTGTGTCATGTTTTCTGCAGTTTCCTGTACAAAATTTTGGCTACCATACATTATTACAAACTGTTAATCCTATCCACATTCTATTGCCTTTTTCCTATACCAGATTTAGCTCCTTGGTGTTATGTTAAACCAGACAGTAGAGATAATTTCTGTAAAACTATTCCCAGTCACAGGACAGGCCTGATCTGGGCACGAAGTACAGAGAAAGCACCTCCGTGAATGACAAGAACACTCAAACAAAGCTTAACTAATGGCCTACTACCAACAAACTTTATTATTGTATAACCAATCTCATTAGACAGGCACACAAACCAACASTGTTATTTCTGTTCTTTTCTGCCCTTTCCATGCTAGTCTTCCAGCCATGATAGGCCACTGAGCACACAGRCAACCTCCATACACTTGCTCCATCCAGGGGAGCACAAATGACACCTTACAAGAGCTCTTCAGATTTGCAGGGGGAACAAACCACTTGCTGCTGCAGCTAAAATCCCAGGATCAYGTCCTCCACTAAATGATCCTTTTGAAGCTTCTTCAAAACAGCTGTTCCACTAAAAATTCTCAACTATAAACTGGAAAAAGCTTAACGAAGGACCTAATTGAAGGGTATTAATACTCTCTTTCAGACCTCCAGAGCCTGGAGCAAGAAGACCTTTGGCATGAAACTCTGCATCAACCCCTGCAGGCATGGGCAACAGCAGCCAGAAGCAAGTAATGAATGAAATACACAGCCCACCTGAGCAGGCAAGGGAGGAAAGCATGACAAAGCAAAGATGGCACATTTTAACCTCTGGTCATTGGTTAATGAGAAACATTCTGTCACACACAGTTCTCTTCCTGCTCCCCTCCAAGGCAAGCAGGGCTGTGGGGAGGGAACCTTGTGCCTCCTACAGCCACAACTTCTGGTTTCTTCAGCAACAGCTTGATACAAGACACTGATTCGGCAGAATTGGATATATCGAGTGCAGAATGCAGAAAAGAACCTCTGCACTCCAAGATACTCTCTGCAGTTTATTTTACCTAGACAGAA
Source organism: Cardinalis cardinalis (assembly GCA_014549065.1). NCBI lineage: Eukaryota > Metazoa > Chordata > Aves > Passeriformes > Cardinalidae > Cardinalis > Cardinalis cardinalis. Next base: position 1,636,710 of record JACDOX010000140.1, read on the forward strand.
GTAAAATTTCTCGGTGAACTCTACGCCCATTTATTGTCAGCATACATAAGTAGGATTAAAAAACAACACTCAACTACTCTGGCCAGCATCTCTATAAAACCTACTGTCGAAAGGCACATTTAACTCAATTTAAATACAGAAATCCTGCTTACAAGGTGCTCTGTGCCAAGATTAATGTTTCTCTTCAAATAGCATTTATAACCAACAGCCATAGGATTTCTCAATCAAAAGTAAAAAGGTCAATTTTGTATTCAACTACTGAAGTTCACAAGAAAATTTCACAACTGAAAATAGTTTTTAATGCCTGAAGCAGATTTGCAGGAAAACAGTTCTAGGTTTCAGCTTCCTGTGACAACTTACCCCACTATTCAGTTGCTATTAATGCTTTTTAGCTTACCGCATAACTTCTTCTCCTTCTTTTTATTTGCTTTTAATTCAAGTCACAGAACTTTGTTCCCAACTTGCTGTCTCAGCACTCTGTTTCATAACTGCAAGAAAAGAACTGGAGGCCAACAGAAAGAAAAGAACGTAACACCAACCMCAGCAACTTACCTACTAGGTCAGGAGCAAAGTATTGGAGGCAACAAACACTGTGAGCTGTATACATTAAATAGAAGACAGTGATAAAATAATCTGATTTAAACACTTTGTGCTTTTTCCAAGACTTTCTCCTTATTAATAGCATGCAGGACAACCTGCCTTAAAATAAGAAATGTGGAAAAAAAGCACAGAATTTAATTTTAAAGCCCCTCCACACATACTGAAAATAAAAGCAGTCAYACAAAAGACATCCTGCATGACTACTCCTCCCTCACACCTCAACAAAGTGTTTGCAGAAAGGAGGAATACACTGCCAGTGTGACAACCTCCTCATCCAGCCCTGTGGTACYCACCAGTGAGCCACTATCAAGTTCACACCCTTGCCCAAAAAYCCAAGCACACAAGGTGGCTGCATTCTGCCAGCCTGCAACTTAATCCTCATTGGTAAAGAGAAAACAGTTCTTRTATGAGCCAACCTCACACTTGAAGAACCTCCTGGTTTAAGTGGCTGTTTTGCAGAACAGCAACTAGTGTCAAAAATCCCAGTAAGAGACAAAAAATGTAATGCTTGTCAAACACATGGGCAAAATTTATAGGAGCTCACTCTAAAATGCTTCAAAGACCAGATTTATTCACCTTTTGTACTAGCACACCCACTATACCACATACTCTTGTCAAAGACCTGAAAAATGCCATGGTTATCCCTACCAAGATCAGAATTGCTCTGCTATGTGATCTGGAAGGGATAAGAACCAAGAACTGCTACTTTTAAAAACTTGAGAGTTTTAAGGGCAAAAAGTTAAAGGAAGTAGAAGACAGTAAGAGTGATCAGCAACTATACTAAAAAGAATTCCTCAAATTATATCTTTACTTTCACATGGAACTAACAATCTTCTCATCTAAAAAGCACTCTCATTCCTACTACCACTTAAAATTAAACAATCCCTTGCAATATGAAGCAACTTCCAGAAAATCTATCTTACAAATTAATTATGAATTACAGATAATTCTAATATGCAATTTAAAGAAGTGTTTTCCTCCTCCATCCCCAACATCATCAGCTTTCCTCCAGAATAGCTATCTACAGGTAAGGCCAYGGCAACATTCATTGGACATTGGCCACTCCAGAAGACCCACCCAAAGCACACACAAGTTTAAGATGTGAAAATACAAACACTATCTATGGAAAGAAAAATAGTCTTCTATTGCTTGGTATTTGATAAAGGAATAGATTTATTTAAAGGAAGTCYTTAAATGCTTCTTCTATTTTACCCATCAGACAGAGAAAATCTCCCTGGAAAACTTCTGATTTTTTACTGAGGTTTGGGTTTCCTGAGACCKGTTGCAGAGTGGCTCACTAGTGTCAAAGTCATAAAATCCTTTTTATATGTCATCCAACAAAAATCAAATTTTCTTTTAGAGAAGCAACTAGTTGTGTACAGAACAAAATCTAYCTGTATTTCACAAGCATTCTTATGCCACTGTCTGAGAGATGCAGAGCAAAACAGGAAGTCCATGAGTCTCTCTAAGAAGTTTGCATTTGATTTTTAGTAAATGAGTACACCTAGCACATGTAAACTGATAGGAGAGACATACGTTCATATCTTAATGACCCTCTAATCACCTGCTCATTCCCTCAGCCTAGAATTAATTATTCACCAGAGGCACYTTCACTCTTCTGCCTCTCCTGAGAGTTCCAGTTGAGCCACTGTTGGAAATAAGACACTGGAATGAATGGACCTTTGCTCTGTTCCAGTATGGTCCTTCTATAGTAAATCCCATAGTAAGCCARTGCACTGACAATCAACTCCAGCCAACAACTAATGTCACTTAGTGAGAACCTGCTAAGGCTCAGGGGCATCACATCTGGGAGACATAAGGGTAAAACACCAATGCAATTGCAGGTGGGATGGACACTGAGTGCTCTCAGATATTCAGCAGCCCTATCAGACTGTAATGAAATTCTACAGCGCTTTAGTGCAACTTGAACAAAGAGAAAGGAAAAAAGAAAAAGAAAACAGTTTACAAGCACATTATACTCAGCAATGACAACAGCAGTCACTCAGTAGAGGAGTTAAAATTAGACATCGCGGGAGGAGAAAGAGCCCTCCAGCACTTAGATTTAATAGAGTCACTTATTTACTGCTCACTGAACTGCTCTGCAAGAATATAAAAGCAGCCTGGAAACAAAGCATTTTTCCCWTGGCAAAGTTTCTCAGTCAGGGAAGAGTTTACACTTGGCAACTAATACAGGATATTGGGAAAGTTTTGGAGTAAAATGCGTGTTTGTCTATCTTCGCACCAACATTCTGAAAATAACCAGCTTACAGGAAAATATAATTTGCTTAAATATTAAAAGGTAAAAAATTAAAGATTAAACTGTAGCATTAAACTGTTTGCGTGCCTTAAAACTGTAAACAAAGCATAAATGAGATTTACAGTAGGGAGAGAGCAAATTACTCCCACACTTCTGTAGCTCATCAGCTTAAAGAGTATACAACTCCCAGCCAAATCTATTTCAGTGAAAAGAAGTGAAACTGTGTTTGTTTTCCTTTTAATTACTATTTACAATGTGTTTGGTTGCCTAAGGGAAAAAGACAGACAATTACCAGAAAGTTTCTAAATACACTTTTAAACACTAACAGCCTAAAATTTCAGACAATAAACTGAATTACAATTATTGTCCATAGACTTGGACACACATCCTCAAGTAATTAGATTCAGTCTGTTACAATCCACTGTTTGGCATTTTTTTGATGTATCACTGCTGGCACAAACCACTCAGGGACCCAAAATGCTTTACAGGAGGTGGGGAGGGAAGGGAGGGGAAACAAATCACAAAACCATCAAACATTTTTTATTGAACCTTTTTGCACTGAAGGTTGGACATGTTTGTGAACTACTAACATAGGCAAACATTAAGGATTTAAGAATGACATTGCCTAGGGAGTCAATTTTGCCATCCAAGTAGAAGTAGAAGTCAAGCAAAAAAAAATTTGGGTGTTTACCCTGGCATCCACGGATCCTTTTCTCCCAAATGACAGGAAGGTTAAGTATAAAAAGCAATGGACAAGTGTGCAGAAATCTAGTTTTATTGTTGAATGAGTGGGGCACTTAAATGGAGACAGGGTTTTGGGATTGGGTTTTCTGTTTTGATTGGGTTTTTTTTTTTAATCTGGCACTTTTTTCTTCTTACATCTGTTTTTAAAGATGTTCAAGTATGAATGGTCCCATGTAAAATTTTCAATTTGTCTGAGAAAAGGAATATGTTATTTGAGGACATAGGCCCCAAGCTTCTACATACTGAAGCTTGCAAGCAAACAATTCAGTTTTACCTGCTTGCCAAGGTATCTGTCTTAAGAGACCCTGAAAACATCATTTGCCTTCCTTTTCTACAAGTCACTGTTAGATACCACTATTTAGTACTTACAGTCTACTTTTGTCACACAAGTGCAAATAGGCCTCTTAAAACTGGCACCATATCCAAAAGACAGTGCTGATCCTAAGATATTACAACTCCTTGACAGGGCCAAGATAACAAAAAGTTCTGGCACCTTGCAGGCCCGCAAGAAATCCCTGTACTTTAGAATCACTAAAGGAGATATTTTATCAACTTTAAATTGAATTCTCAGCAACCTGATGCTTGTTTAATGACTTTGACAATAGAAAGTGAACTGGGAGTAGCAGCTTCCATGTGTGCAGGCAGGCCACAAGCTATCAAACTGGCAACCATGKGGGCAGTCCTCAACATATCTGAATTTAGTGCACCTACACAGAATCAAATATACACATATTAGGGAGTACATACACTTATTAGGGTGTAGTACATCCACACCCACAAAAACATCACCTGTCTCAGTCAGAAAATGGAATTATCTATCCTTTCCCAGACCAGGACCAGACTCTTCTCATAGGCACAAAGACCAGATTTTTCAGCTGAGCATTTCTAACATCAAATTTTGTTCACTGGGTGGATGTGGTGGGTAATAAACAACTATTCTCTGCTTTACAGTACACATGTGCTATACCACAGCTGAGAGAGTACAAACAAATAACACCTAACCAAGGAAGAGCATGGTGCTAACCCACCAAGGCTGGCAGTCTGATCTTCACAAAGGCCATTCACTTAAGAGCTGGACTTGATAATCCTTGTGCGTCTCTTCCCACTCAGAATATTCTGTAACTCTTCTCTCCTGTATATTAAAATCAAGCAATGTCCTTCCTCTTTAGCACCTCTTTAGTCATCTGTGACAACCCATCCTTACTGTACACTGTTCAGAGGCAAGAGGTAAGGTGCATGAGCATAGTGATGAGCCTGCCTCTGACTGCCCTTCAGTCAATGCATTTTAGAACAGGGCCCTTTTTATTTCTTTAAACAAGGTGAGTTTCCTGTCGGGTTGGCCTTCCTGGTTATGCTGAATCAGACTTTTTCCATGAATATTGCAGCTGCTTAAACGCAAACCCAAGCAAAACAGTATCTCCTTGGTTTCTTCTTGGGAGTTTTATATTTTGGTAAACTTTCCTTTAATCTGACCTCAGGAGACCTTCTCAGGCCTGCACAGACTTAAGACAGCCTCTAAGGAAACTTTGTAGTCAAGCACCAAGACTAATAAAAGCACTATTCATCTAACTTACACATGGAGCTTTTAGTGATGAGTCAACCTGTCCCGTAAAACTAGAGACACAGTTTTTGTCCAACAATTGATTCAACTCAGCAATAAGCAACATGACTGTATACACATTCCAATGCGAATGTACAAGTCAGAGCACCATTCCAGTTAATGTGCAAGGTGAAATTTGGAGGTAAGGGTCTGACCAAGACTTCATGTGCTGGGTGTAGTTTATTATCTACCTCTAACCAATTTTCATTTTGGCAGTAAATTCAGGGCTTGTCATGCCAATTTAATTATTCTATTATTTCAACTTTGCATCTTTATCAAGGCAGTTGTGCAAACACTTCTCTACTCAGCTTTATGTTTCCCAGATTAGTTTTATACATTTAGAAAGTTTGATGAAGCTGAATTACCATTCTTAAGCAAATTGGGAATGTGTCAAAAAGGTTTTGCTGTGCTATGGCACCTCTCAAAAAAGCTGACTGCAGTAGCTGATGCAGAGCGGGGAGGAAACTGCAGTTGCATTTTAGAGCTCCAAGAGGAACAGTTGTGATAAACACATTTTCCACYCTGCCAGGGGAGAAAACGCAGGACAGCACCAACAGCCACTTCTGCCAGCAGGAAACGAGGTGGGGCATCCGTGGGGAAGAGGACTGGCAAAGGAGGGTACCGGGGAAACAGAAGCACGGCAGCAGGAACTCGCATCACAGCGGCGTAACTTTCAGCAGCATCCTCCTCCCCGTGCTGCTGCTGCAGCTCCTCTCCCCTGGGAGCTGCCGAGGGACGGCTCCGCGGCCCGGGCCCGCTGGGGCGGCGGCGGGCAGGGCACCGGCCGCCCCCCGCCGCCCGGAGGAAGAGGAAGCGGCGCCGGGCCCGCAGGAAGTGCGGCTGCCCCGCGCCCGCCGCCCCCGGCCCCGGCCCGGCGGCCGCTGCGCCGTGACAGGTGGCGGCGGCCAGAGGCGGCCCCGGCCCCGGGGACAGCGCCCGGTAGGACCGTTCGYCACCCGTTCGGCAGCCGCCCTCCTCGCCCAGCGGCGCACCTGCCCTGCCCGCCCCTACCTTGTTGAGGTGGGGGTCGCGGAGCACGTCGTAGCCCCTCTTCATGGTGAGCTGCAGAGGCCGGTCGGCGTCCCGCCTCTTCTCGTCTCCCTTCCCTGCTTGCATGGTGCGGCACGGCGGGGCTGACTGCCGTCAGGTCGCTGCGGGAGCGGAGGCAAAGTGGCGGCGGCTCCTCCTGCTGAGGTGACCGCCCGGCGGGGTGGGATGATCCTACCGGAGGGCGGGAGGGAGAGAGGGAGGGGGCAGAGCCGTGGCGAGGCGCCGCCGCCGCGGGAGGGGGTCACCGGCGAGCCGCTGAGTCACCGGCGGCTCCGCGCGCAGCCGAGCGGCCGCCCAGGTGCGAAGGGCARCGCGAGTGCGGACCCGCAGCCCTGCCCTGCCGGGGATGCAGGCTGCGCTGCCTTCCAGCGCAGCGGAGGGGCCGCCCGCAGAAGGAGGCCGGTCTGGGATCACCTGCTGCGGGGGCTCGCAGGCGCGGCTCGGCCTCGTCACGCCGGGTTTGGCACGGGGGCTGCCGAGCACCGCGCCCGGACCCCATCGGCCCGGAGCCCGCTGATCCCCCGGCGCGGCCTCACGCAGGAGCCCGGCCTCTGCGCTTGGGTCACGTTCAAGTTTCACTTTCCTTCTGCTATTTAAATGGCCATGAAATCCAATCTTTCCCGAAGGGGACGGACTGCATAGCTTAGTACAGTCCGGAGCACGTGTTTGATGTAATTAGCTGTGGGTTGGCCTCAGCTGTGGTGGTCGGGGTTATGCCTGGTCAGGGTGGAGAGCGCCGGGGCAGAGCAGGTGCTTAGCTGGTTGTACCGCTAGCCCTGACGTTTGTTTTCAGTATGGTCTGAAATTCTTTGCGTACAACCCATTGTGTGCTATACCATTGTGGCTTTATTCCTCTAAATTCATGTTTGTAAGCAAAAATAATTTCCATATGGGTGCTGTAGTCCTGCTGGAGAATTTACACAGCTTTAAATGTGTGACTAGAGGATTAATTTAGAAGAGTTTTGTTTCTGTTGTCAAGCAGCAATGAACAGATACAGATTTTGCAGCTCTTTCAAACTTACCTCTTCACATTTAATCAGTAGGCCTTGTATCCTTGCTACTACCTACTCTTTTATTAAGAAAAAATACTTCCACAGAATCTAGCTTTTACTGAATTTCCTATTAAGTAGCTCTGAGAAGTTTATTTGCAGATAACTAACAAAGYTGGAAGCATTCCAGGTTTTTATTTCTGGAAACTTGACTTGCAAGTCAGCAGAAAATTCAGTAAATAGATTTGTCCCTTGCTCCACCATCTCAGTATTATGGAAAGCAGTAAGCTAAAATTAAAATTTTCTTCAAACCTTTAAACCTGAAGTCCTTCTGATCAATTATCCAGCTTTCCTTGGATTTCTCTGACTAGCTAAATACCTTCCTCTCCACCCAAGTCCTGAATATTACTTTTAGTAAGTATCAGGGACATGTGGTTTCATTTCAGTTCTTTTTTAGTTATAAAATTGAAAAGCAACATAGAAACATCCTTTCTCCTTTCTTTGTGAGTCCCCTGAAACCATTCTGATAGAATGCTTACCTAGTGCAATATTTTGTCTGAGAGTAATGTGTACTGATGTAATTTTTATCTTCGTGTTGCAACACCGTTTATAAAAAAACCCTCTTTGATTTATGTGAAAAGTCACTGCAATCTTTGTGAGTACCTGCTCAGAGGTCTGACCCCAGCCAAGTACTTGTCCTGACTCACTTTGCCCAAGTTATAAAAGGTATGTAATGAAGCAGCTAATTAAAGTCAAATTCATTGGAATATGTACATTTTTTTAATGTAATCAGAATTCAGAAACCATTTACTACTGTGTTTTTAATATTAATTTACTCCTCCCTATCTTCCTAAAAATGCAATTTATTTCCATTTGTTGTGTTCAAACACTAGTAAAAACTAAATGATAACTATCTTTTGAGATAAATGAGTTGTAAGAATGGCAACAGATCTCTTCAGCTCATAAGGAAGACCAAAGAAACAAGAAAAAATGATGTCATGTGTCACCTGTCACCTGTAAAAATCTTCCACTTGAGACCTGGAACATTTTACCATTTAATGAGATTAGTAGGGATTTATTTGTCCAAGTCTGCTGTCAGTGATTACTTTTCTTCTAGATGCTATACCTTCCTTCAAATTCAGTTGTGCCTTTGTATTGCCTTTACAGAGTGTCTTTGATCAAGAGAAATTTCAAAGTGGCTTTTCTAGGACCTCAAAATAGTCAAACTGTAAAAATAATTCAGGGGTCCAAAGGAGTAATGCTCAGCAGTTACATCTGCAGTCAAAGGTCATTATTCCAAAAGAGGACTGCATTGCATAATAATGGCATAATATAGTCCTATTTATAGAACTATAAATAAAGCTTTTGTAAGTGACCAAATTATTTGTAATACCTGTGTAAACAATATAGATTTTTTGTAAATGGTAGCCCACATTCAGATTATTAGTGGGCATTGTACACTGTTGGTGGGTTTCTGACAGAAAATACAGTGGATTTGCCTTTCTGACTGGCACTTAATTCTTTTTCTYGAAAGGTTTCTGTATGGAACACTTGTAAAACTCTTACTCATGATTTTTCATAATACTTCTGGTTTCTTCCCACCTTCTGTATTTCTTGTCTCTCTCAAATCTTCTCAGATGTACTAAGGATATATGAAAAGCTCCACTTGAAACAGTCCTAGGAAAAGAAAGACTAGAAGGAAGWTTGGTGGTGTGATTTAACCCTAGCCAGAAACTAAGCACTATGCAGCTGCTCAATCGCTTCCTGAGAGGGGGAGAACTCAAAAAAGGTAAAACATCTGGGTTAAGAACAGTTTTATAAACAAAATGAAGTAAAATACAGTGTAATAATAGTAATTAAAAGTGTGGTAACAAAAAAAGAGGAGTAAAACCCAAAAAAAACAAGTGATGCCCAAGACAATTGCTCACCACCTTCTGACCAAACTCCAGCCCAACCCTGAGCAGCGATTGGCCCCTCATGGCCAAATCCTCTGATTTAATTTAATGAGCATGATACTGTGTGGTATATGGAATATCCCTTTATGTCAGCTGTCCTGCCTATGCTCCCTCCCAGCCTTTGTGTCTCCTTGTTGGCAGAGTATGAGAGAATGAAAAGTCCTTGGCTGAGGGTGAAYAGTATTGGGCAACAGCTGAAACATCAGTGTTATCAACATGATTCTCCTACTAAACCCAAAATGCAACACTCTACCAGATATTAGGAAGAAAATTAACTCTATCTCAGCCAGGAACTTGACAACCTGCTTTTTCAAGCCAGTAGTAAGGACAGATAAGTCCAGGAAAAGAAATTTCTTTATTGTATTTAATTAAGATGACTCACTGTGTTTGAATGGAACTTTGGAAATATCCTTGTGTTACACTATGAATGATCAGAGGATTTGGACTCMCTCAAACTATTTTTTGAACCACTGTTGATTTTGGGAGCTGTATATCCTGCTGTGACACTGGGGAAGGGTTATCTTTCAGGGCTACCAGTTTGGAAGAAGAGGAAGGGAACTCCTACGTCCTGATGAAAACCTCCAGTTAACTACTTTTAGGGTGGTACTTGTGTGTCATGTCTGACTGACCCCATTAAGATCTGTAGTCAAAGTATTACCAGTAACAGTTGGGTGCTCACTGTGGGGTCACAGTTCTCCAGGCAAGACCTCATCAGCCCTGAATCAATGGAAAGCTTTACTTCATATGTTTGAACCATGCCAGTGCCCTCCATACTTGTCAGCACAATGTTTGCTTTTTTGCAATAGTGCAACACTGTTAACTTCTGCTGGGCTTGTGATCCGGCATAACCCCGGGTCCTTTTGTGAGGGGAGGGAGGTTGGGTAAGTACATTGGGAKAGACTTTTAAGATCACTGAGTCCAACTGTTAACCCAGCACTGCCAAGTCAAACACTAAGCCATGGCCSTAAGTGACATGCCTGCACCGCTTTTAAATGCCTCCAGGGACAGTGACTAATTAAAGGWTGGAGATGCTCCTTTAACCCTCCTTTTGCTGCTCATGTATTTATAGAAACATTTGTTTCTATACATTTGTTTATTGAGTTRCAAATTTTTATTGAGTTATAAATTTTTTTGTTGGGCTGGCAMTATGAAGTCAGATTTGGCAGGGACACAAGGTTAGTTTTAAAAAAGATTAATTGTTTCATGACCTACAAACTAATTGAAGCATTTTTAAAGTCTCTTTAACATAAACATTTTACAGTASTGGGTAGCAATCCTTGTGCTAGGTAATTTGAAAATGAAATTGGATTTTTCATCATTGGGACATATGTTTTTAGTTAGGCTGAAGGAGAATCAAAAATTGAACTGTATAAGCAGTATGAGGTTATTTTTTAATAATGATTTTTTTATTATCTCGAAGTGATTTTTATAACACAAAGGTGGTTTTTCTTTAAGATATACTTCAAAGTAGACAATGCACTCCTGAAGAGCAGAATCTAGTAGAAGGTTTGAAATGCCCAAGTACCAACACTGAGCTCTGCCAGCCTGGCTATTCCTGCCCACACTCCCAGGGTTTCCACCCATCCTGCCATGGTTCAATAGCCCATATCAGCTCTCAGGGTCATCGATCACTGCCCCAGCAGCACCACAGCCCTGCCTGGGCCTGGCCATGGGCCCCACTGTCCTGGACCCTGACCACCTGTGGGCTGACTTGCCAGCCTGGCCTCCACAGCCTTGTCACTATAGAGTCACCCAACAGTCATGAGGCTGTCCCTGACCACTTGTGGGCTGACTTGCCAGCCTGGCCTCCACAGCCTTGTCACTATAGAGTCACCCAACAGTCATGAGGCTGTCCCTGTCCCTGGTTACCCTCACTGGGCTGACCCCGCTTCATGTCCTCAGCTCAGCCTCAGGCCAGCCTCAGCAGCACAGCACACATGGACAGGGCTGCCCTCACCTGCCCCAGCCTGCCCTCCTCCTTCAGTGGGGGTGGTGGGACGAGCCGTGACTGGTGACACCTTGCCTGCCTTGCTGGCCCAAACAGGGACACCACTGGCCCCAGCCCMCACCACACCCTGGCCAGAAGATGGGTATGGAGAAGGCAGAGCCTTTTCAGAGATGAGGAGTGCAGTGCTAAGAGGGAGCAGTAGCAAGGTGCACTCAGAGAACATCCAATTAGTCTTAAGCACAACATTATCAAGCAGAAGGGTGGTGAGCACTCAAGCGGGCTGCCAAGAGAGGTTGAAGAGTTTCATGCCTGCAGCATTTCAAAACTTGGCAAGTCTGTGAACAATCCGGCTTTGGAGGTCAGTCTGTTGACAACAGAAGGYTGGGCCAGATGAACTTCAGACATCCTTTCCAACGTGGACTGTTACGTGATTCTGCAGGTAGTACRCTGCTGAGAGTGACAAATTCTCTGAACATGCAGGCATTTTTACAGGAATTTCCTTAGAGCCACAAAAGGCTGTTCCTCCTCATGAGTTCAYCAGCTTTCTTTGATCTCACTCTTCGGTTTCTGACTCTCCTTCTATTAAGGCTTTTATAAGTCTGTTTGACCAGTGGGAKTTTTATTCAGAACTTGCTTCATTCCTCTCATGCTTAATCCCTTTCTGCTAAGGATTTTATCCTACATGCATTAAATTTAGTTAWACTGTTGAACTTCAACAACTAGTTGTAAGTATTCTAAGACTCCACAATTTTGGAATCCCTTGCTGGGTTCATAAAAATACTAAAATTATTTCAGCTTAATACATACATAATATATATATATATATATTAATCAATAAAACAGTAAGAATGCCTGTTACAATTTCTGTTAGTCAACATTCCATTGTCCAGGTGTCACAGGGAAAAGAGCTGTGCCTGGCCCAGTACATGTTKCTGGATATGTTGAAGCACTGTGAGAGCATGTCCACATACACATGGTACCATTAGGAACTTCCAGCACTTCTCAAGTCAGATGTAAATTAGGAAGAGACATATAGAAGTAGTTGCGTGTCTACGTAGCCACTCACACTTCACAGTAGGCCTGGAGTAGAATGAGACTTTAATTTTCCCACATGCCAGTGTTACCATATTGACTGGTAGACCATGTCCTTGTTATTATAGTAAATCTAGCACAAGGCAATTAAAATATGCATGCCACAGTGCAGCATGTTCTCAGAAGATATTCTGGCTGTATTTATGTTTCAAGAAGATTAAATAATGCTCAAAATAAGCACTGTAAGCACTCTTTTCCAGTGTTTGTCCAAATAGTGCAGTTTTCTAAGAATTTGTTCTATTTCTACAAAAAATACCCCTAAACTGTAGAGGCCCAGCTATTCACTTGTCTTTTAATCTCACAAGAACAAAACTAATGTGAAGAGCAATAGATTTCAAAGGTGATTTAAAACTTTGAATATGCAGACACTCTGGAGTGACTTAAATGACCTACATAAAGGCRTGAAAACTCACATTCCTTCTCTTCAAACTATTCAAAATCAAGCAAATCTTCCTTGAAATATCCTGTTAAAATTAATTTCCTGAATTGGCTGGGGCTGAGGAATGTAAAATATTTCTAGACTCCAAAGCCTGCTTATCTGAAGGATAGAAAATCTTGATAGTKTTATCTTTTCATCACTAATGCAAATGCCTATATTTAACACTGCACCTAGTTTTAGAAATTTAGATGTGTACATTTATTTCCATCTCAAATACTTTAGAGGTATTTTGTAGAAGAATGTTTCAGATTAGGAGTTAAAAATTTTTAGATTGCTTGGTTAACTGTCTCAGAACAAATTTTTCTTGGCTTCATTTTAGTTGMGCTAACACTGAATTTAGAACTGAAGATTTTTGAATGCCAGAATTAAATTACTATGACTTTATGGTATGATTTGTATCATAGTGCTGGGAGTTCACTGTCTTGCTAGGAATAATAGGATTTAGAAAAAGGCCCCAAACAGCACTTTTACTTAAATTGCTGTATCAGATCTATGTTCCAGCAATAAGAGTGGAAAATCTGCAGGACTCCTTCCATTGTTTATAAAAAGAGGGTGAATTCTTCCAGCTCTGCCAATTCCAGACGAAATTTCAAACAACTTCAGCACCTTTAGGATAATTTTGGAATAGTATTAGCAAGTGCACTTCCATTGTTTGCTTCCATGGTTATGTCTGGCCCAGGAATTTTAACAGTTTAGCAACAGACAAAGCATGCTCAGAAATTTTCCTCTTTTAACTACTTTGTCTCCTATACACAGGAGCCCATGAAGGGCTTTTTCTTTTCCACGTGCTAATTACCATAAATATTTTGGAGATTGTTCTACAAACTCTGTTTTGTTTTCTAAATCATTAGCAATGTTAAAAACAAACCTTCTGACAAAAATGTTGGCAGAAGCTCAAACAGAAGTCCTAGTTCATCAAGGAAACCCTTCCCTATGCACAGGGAACTGTGTGGGGTCCTTTACATGCCATTCAATTGCCAGAGCACATGAGGTTTAGCACATGAGATTCCAGCCTTGCTTAGGTTTTTTATGTACAGATCATTTGGACAAGACCAATTAAAAGTTAAAATCAGTTGAATCATCAGGGAAGAAGGATGAGGCAGTACTTTTTGGGGGTAGAGAATTGCCACTATGCTTTAACAGGAGGCTGTAAAGACTAGGTAAAGGAATCATGGGCATCAATGGCAATGGTGCTTGGTTTGCAATACTTGTAAAAGGCCTAGGTAGCTTCAGCATGAGTACAAAACACAAGGGCAAAAGAAGTATCATGGAATGGCCTGGGCTGGAAGGGACCTTAAAGATCATCTGGTTTCAACCTTCTGCCATAGGCAGGGACACCTCCCACTAGAACAGGCTGCTCAAAGCCCCATCCTACCTGGCCTTGAACACTTCCAAGGATGGGACATCCACAGCTTCTCTGRGCAACCTGTTCCATTGCCTCACTATCTTCATAATGAATAAATTCTTCCTAATATCTAATCTAAACCTGAAAGAGTTCAGTCTAAAGCACCCTTGTCCCATAACTACATGACTTTGTAAAAAATTCCTCTCCGTCTTCCTTGTAGGTAGTGGAAGGCTGCTCTAAGGTCTTCCCAGAGTCTCCTCTTCTCCAGGCTGAACAATTCCAGCTCTCTCAGTTTGTCTTCATAGTGCAAAGCCCAGGATGTGGTTGCCTGTCTGGTCTGCAAGTACACTTTTACAGCTCACGTTGGGCTTCTTGTTAACCAAACCCCCAAGTCTTTCTTCCCAGGACTCCTCTCAGTCCTTTCTCCACCCAGCCTGTATTTGTATGTGGGATTGTCCTGGCCCAGGTGCAAGGCCTTGTTGAATTTCAGGAGGTTCACATAGGCCTACCTCTCAAGATTGTCCAGGTCCCTCTGGATGACATTCCTTCTCACCAGCATGTCAACCATACCACACAGCTTTGTGCCTGTGGCAAACCTGCTGAGGGTGCACTCAATTCAACTGTTTATCATTTTACCAAGCTTAACACCTGAAAGAGAACACTCAAGTAAGGGCTCATAGTTCATGCTTCACTAGAGCATCGTGAAGAGTGTTTCTCTCCGACCACTTTTAAGATGATTCTCACCTCATGATTATTCCCATAGTAGCAGTCAATGTCCCATGAATTTATTCACTGGTAGATCTGTTCACCTTGTCACCCAAGGAATCTTTCTATACAGCTCTATAGAGGCCCTCAAAGGTCTGGAGACTATAGCTTTAATACAGTGGTTCTGCATACCATAAATTCTTAATATGAAGCTAACAAGCATCTATTAAAGATTTCTACTGAGATAACAATAATTTCCCATACCMAAACCCCAAAAGGATGCTGTGTTTCTAAGACTTATATTTTGAAGATGAACTAACCTGATCATTTTGAAGTTTGACAATCTTTTCCAAATAGCATTATGTCCTTTCACATAGTTATTATTTCTTCTGACTTTAATTTGTAAATGTCCAATGTTATGTTGTGTTGTGCAAAAGAAAAGAAATAACAGAGACTTTGTTTAAACAGCAGATTTTCTGGTTGCAGGTGGTCATGTACAAGATAATTCACCATTACTGTGGATTTGCAGTTACAGGACAAGAATGACAGAGTTTCAGAAATAATGTGGCGTTGTTGCCTGTGCATAGCAATTAGTTGGTGGCCTAGTTCAGATGAGAGTTTCAGTGTCTTATAAAATGTCAAAAGAATAGCTGTCCTAGTTAATATAATTGACTGCAAGGGCAAGTTGAAGGGCATGGTTTATTTATGTGAGGAAACATTATCCAAAAATTAAACAAATTTGGGCAATAAATAAGCTGTAGGGAGAAATATGAGTAAATGATAAATTTTAGAAGTGGACCGATAAAAATATTACTGCACAGCATTAAATGTCTTACCTGGCAAATAATCAGGTATCTTCTTGCTTAAGTTTGTGAGCAGTTTTATTTATTCATACTTGTAAGAATAAACTTCTTGAAGGAAAACATTACTCAAAATGTGTTTAAGTATTTATGTACAATAAATAAATATGTAAATAAACATATCACTACTTGTTACTCTGTCCTACCATTACTGCTTGTACAGTCCTTATAATTCTTCTAGTGAATGCTCACACCATAGGTTTCCCTTATGGCTTTACCCAAAACCTCTAAATCTCCATTAAAAAGAGAATGTTATTGATTTTCATAAAATCCCACTTCTACACAGCCCATGCAGTCTGTGCTGTGACGTGCCTCTAAAGGAAGGCACTGCTGGGGGACGTACAACAGCTACAATTACTCAGAGGCCTCCTTCCTAAGTGGTGCTAAGTAAATTAAAGTAATCCATTGTGTATGTTTAATATTTGGATTGAATATAATCTGCCATTTCGTTACTCACTCATTTGCTATTGAAAGGACTTTTGAAACTGCATCTCACTCTGCCTCCCTCCCTGCAGCTGTAAGCATACTGTAAGACTTTCTTTTGCCAAGCTCTATTTGGCAATGAAGACAAGTTTTATGAGTCAGAAAATACAAGACTTTCTCAAGATCCTGTTATCATCTGTCTTTTCTGTATGGAAAAGTTACTCTCTGAACTTGCCCTGACAGTGCAAAAATGCTGCAGGTGGCATTATTTATGGTAACTGAACTAATGGTACTATTAGTAATACAAGAGTATTACCCTTGTTCCCTACAAAGTGTGAGCTCCTTGTTCTCTGAAAACCACTTCTTGGTTTAATTCTGATGCCTGTAATCTGTGGCCGAACCAAAGAACCTCCATTACCCCAACAGTTTTAACGTTGGTTGCCCAGCACTAACCAGGCCTRCAGGAGGTGGATACAATGTGTACATAGCTGTACTGTGGAGCTGTAATTTACTGCTGCACTACTGAGCTGCTCAAATGTGTTAACCAACTTGTCATTTAAAAGCATAATGATGATGCTTCTGTACTGTGCTAATTCCATGTGCTAGGAGCACTGCTCTGCAGAGAGGCAATTATGAATTTATTGTGGCTGTCCATGAAGTGGTTGTCATATTCGAGCTCTGGATGCTGCAGCCTCGCTGGGTGCTTATTCCCCCATAAATTTACTAGCAGGAATAGATGACAGCAGCTTACTAGTTAATGCTGAAAAAAGCTAAGAGAAAACCAAACGTTGAGGGTTTTGACAAATACCTTCAAATACATCTGCATGGAGGATGAGGAGGGGCAACAGTCTTCAATGCAGGCCTGTCCCAAAGCAAGTTCAGTCATTGTGGCACAATGAACGTGGGCTGTGTTCCCAGAAATCACAGTGTGGTGGAGGTACCACTGGCATCAGGTTTAGTATCCATTTATCCTTGGTAATGCAGACTGCAGGTGGTGGATTGGACATGAGGAAATTAAAAAAAAAAGGTTCTATGTAGTACTATTAGCATATATTAAAGAGAAATTTCAGAATTCTTTATCACATGAAATAGTGTTACTCCATCATAAGGTGACAGATCTTGCCTCAATAAACAGCCACCTAAAGATGGTAGGCTTTTTTCCCCCTTTTGTTACTAGAACTAAAAAAAAAAATAAAAAAAAAAAAAAAATTAGTTGCCTNTAGTGTTACTCCATCATAAGGTGACAGATCTTGCCTCAATAAACAGCCACCTAAAGATGGTAGGCTTTTTTCCCCCTTTTGTTACTAGAACTAAATAAAAAAATAAAAAAAAAAAAAAAATTAGTTGCCTCCAGTGCAAGAGTCCCCAATTCTTTTCCACTGTGTGATGTAAATACAGCATTAACTAGTGAAATATAGGTGGGCTGGAAAGGAGTTTTGCAGAAGGCAGGAGCTAATGGTCCACACAGTGCTTCCATAAAGTAAGTGACTGAGTAGGCAGCATCTTTCTGTAACTTTTCTTGTAACTGACTGTAGTCAGTTTCCTTGTAATGAAGTTACACTGGTGCCTTGCTTTTACTTCTCTGATCATGCCTCAAAACTGAGCTAATTTGATTTCTTTCCTGCTAGAAATTATTTATTTTGACTGAGTCAGAATCCAGTGAGCATTTTAGACCCCAAAGGARTTGTTTGTTCTAAGAGTCAGCTACGTGGGATGTGCAGTGAGTCCAGACTCAGAGCCTTGAACAAATTGTTCAGCTGAAAGGGGGAGGATAGCCTCCTTACACTACAAGATATCAATTTTAACTTCTCTTTAAAAGATAATTTAAATAGTATAACATGGTTGCTCTGAGGCCAGATGTTGGTATGGTCAGTTTTAGCTACAAGGTCACACACTGTGGTTGGGTCAGGAACAGAATTTGTGAGAAATGTAATCTCCCTCTCAGAAAAGCACCACTGTAATCACTGTGTCCTAACAAGCATGACAGTGCCAAGGTGAACTGAGACTGTGTTCAATTACACATAACGTTTGCACAACATTTAATCTACAAACTGTTTTGTAAAGACCAAGTGAATAATCTTCAAGCCACCTACCTGGAAACACGYAGTTGCGCTTTTTTACTTTCATTTAGCAAAACATTATGCTGAGTGTTGAGTACCCTGAATCTCCTTAGGTTTCCAGAATAAGCCTGTGGCTTTTCTAGAACTGTGCCTTTAAATGATTTAACAGCTTTCAAATACACATAGTTGGTGAATATGTAAAGACATAGTCCCTTCCCCTCTGAGTTTTAAATYGGAGGTCCTTATCCAGCAAACATTTCTCTGCATATTATATTTTTATATATGTGAGAGGTTCATATTAAACTTCCACTGGGAAATATTTACAGAAAGACCACACCTGCTGAGCTTCAGCCTTTTGGCAAGTGCACTACAGAGRCCTAATGGGAATTCATGGAGAAGAAAGGTTGCCTGCATTTTAAAAGGGTGTGAACCCTCCAAGCTCTGAAGCTATGTGCAAGTTTATATTTAGATAACCTGAAAGCTCTGCCTATAAATTGTCAGGGAGAATTAATGCGTAGTGCATGTGCAGTATATCAAACATTTGGTGTCTCAGCCACTATTTTCAAACACACCAAAGTACATGTGTGTTCATTACTGATGGCTGTATACAATAATACATGTTTTAAGTTTAAAAAGACATTATTTGAATGTATCTGAATGCAGAAACCAGTGACCCACTTTCTTTAATAGCTGGGAAGCACTTTTTGTGTTCCAGCAAGCATTTCTAAAGGGGTTTGTGAATCAAGCAGTCCTGAGACAGTTCATCCTAGAATATAATACTGATGTTTAAAAGAAATAAAATACAAGTTCTATCTCAGCCATGGCTTCAGTTTCTGATTTTTTTCCYTTGGCTACATTTTTTCATGTACTCTACTGTAATGTATTTTTAAGCTATGTCATGTTTTACAAAAGAAAAACATTATATATGAAGTRTATAACCTTTATGTTGCCTGTGGACTCCATGCTACAGCTGTAAATCTCACATTTCTTCTTTCTTACTTATTTCTGATGAGAGACAGTATGAAGACATCAAAGGCTTTGGAATGGTATGTATTATTTATTTATGTCCCAAGTTGTTAGCAGTTGTCTTAATAAGACTGAATACTCTGCAGCTCTTGCCAGCCTTGCATTAGCTCYCAGTCCCCTTTCCCTTCTCCCAAGCTCCTTAGTAGGTCTGTTATTTCATTTGGAGTTAAGGTACACCGTGTCTCACAGTTTTAGCTCCTGAATCTTCTCCCTTACACATAGASATGGCATTCATATGAATTTGTGGCATCATGAGCCTTTCCTGTACTCTGTAAAAATATGTTTGCTATCTCAAAATACTTCCTCTCAAATGGCAATCCAGATTCCTGGACACCATAGTTTAATTCAAGATRTATTAAAAGACTGCATGAAATGAAGACTTTAAATCTGCTTTTATATTTAGCTTCTTTTTTCCCCCACTGGTAAGTGAACCAWGTGTTGTAACAGCCTGCTCATTTCTAAAGAGCAGTGATGTTGTCTCCTGCAGAGGCTGCTTCACTATGAACTCCCTCTGCAAGATGCTGRGTGCTCTGGCCCTCATTCATCCAAGTCTTTAGATGCTGAGCTGCTGGACTAAGATCAGTGTGTAACAGTTTTCAAGATACAGCTTTGTTCCAAGAAGTATTGTTCATCATTTACTCCTGTCAGAGGATGGGACCTAAATAAAGGAAATAATCTTGTCTTTCTGTTTTGTTTGTCTAGCAGAAGAGAGACTATTAACCTAGACTGCAGGACGTTAAAATCAACTCAACTTACAATGTTCCATCCGCTTTGCTCTGTAATTATGTTGAGGTCATGATAAGCTGTATATTTCTGTGTAAAAGTTAAATTAATAGCAAAAATAAATTAATACCAAAAAATAATCTAACACATTCTAACTTTGTTATTATTTCATCAAGCAATAATGAACTGGGAATTTGGCCAGTATATTAAAAATATACTTAATAAATCCTACGTTATTCTTGTGGCTCCCTTCCACATCAGCATATTTTGTGATTCTGTGAATTAAGCATTTAGATGTATGTAGATTGCACAGCAAAACAGTGAAATAATTTATTCATGTATGTGATTACTAGTGTACCAATTAAAARAACAACCATTTCTTGGAAGGCAGGAAGGCAGTGCAACTTTGACTTAGGACTTACACAGTAATTAATGAACTGGGAGTAGAATAGAAAACTGTCTCAAACATACTGGACATATGTTCTTTARGAAAAGAAAAATTTTGGGTCATCTAACTGGCACTCATATATACACTGCATTTTAGTCTTAAATGTGGCAATGTTGCCATCCCAAGTCACCCACTTCTGTATCTATAGCTGTTTGTAGAGGCAACACAGTAAGCAGATTAGCAGCTCAATTTAATTAAAATTAACTATTTTCCACTGGATTTTTGCTAACTGAAGTAATTATCTGCACTCTGTATGATGCACTCAGAGCTATATACCAGCATGTAGAAGTGATGCAAAAAGGCTGGAGGGGTGGAATGCCAGCAATAACTTCACTTGGTAGTGGCACCATATACTTGTCCCTGAAGTAACAGTCAAAACCTCAAAATTTGTTCTCAGTGTAAATGGAAAACAAGTGTTAAAAGACCTGTTCTAGGTAGATAAAAGAGCTTTGTAGTTGACTCTGCAAAGAACTTGACCTTCTGCCAGAGACCCTGCCAGTGGACTTGAGGAATCTTACAATTACAACTGGCTGTTCCATTTGTCAGCAGATACATTGTTGTAGAGAATGTTGTGAAGATATGTTTCTTCAGTTTGTGAAGTGGTTGCMTGAGAAAAGCCAGCTAGGCAAGAAGGGCTATAATGGAAAGCAAAAACACTCAAAAAACATTGTTATGTGTATATAATTTTGCTATGTTATGTATATAATTTTGTTTCTTAGTAAGCAACTTGCAGAGGTTTGCAAAAACTATCTACTAAATATGCTGCAGTAGTTACTCTTGTCCTCCAGCTAACTGATTTCACTGTTCAGTTTCAGTTTGCATGTGATTTCACATTTCCCAGGTGCTGGACCAGAGATTCCCCTGCAGCTTGTGGTGCAGATCATGGTGAGGCAGCTGCCCCTCAGTGGAGGTCCATGGTGGAGCAAATATCAACATTGGGTACCTCACCCTGGAGCACCTCACCCTGGAGCAGGGGGATGCCTGAAGGAGGCTGTGACCCCATGGGAAGCCTGTGCTGGAGCAGGCTCCTGGCAGGACCTGTGGCCTCATGGAGCAAGGAACTCACCCTGAAAGAGGTTTTCTGGCCCCATAAGGGGACCCACTCTGGGACAGTCTGTCCCTTAAAGGCTGAACCCTGTGGAAGGGACCCACACTGAAGCAGTTAATGGAGAACTGCGGCCTGCGAGGAGGATCCATGTCAGAGAAGTTCATGAAGGACTGTCTCCTGTGGGAGGGACCCCATGCTGGAGCAGGGWAAGAGTGTGAGGAGTCCTCCCCTGAGGTGGAAGAACTGGCAGAAAAATGAGGAACTGTCTGAAACTCTCATTCCCTGTCCCCATGTTCTGCTGGAGGTGAGCAGGTGGGGTATTCACAAATGAAGATGAGCCTGGGATGATGTAGGGGTGGAGGAAAGGTGGATTTTAGATTTGTTCTTATTTCTCATTATACTACACTGATTTGATTGACAATAAACTAAATTAATGTCCCTAGGTTGAGCCTAGGTTTTGCCCATGACAGTAATTGCTGAGTGATCTCCCTTGTCCTCATTTTCACCCCGGAGCCTTTAGTTGTATTTTTTGTCCGATGTCCAGGTGAGGAGRGGAATGATAGAAAGACTTTTGTTGGCACATGGTGTCCAGCTAGGCTCAACCCACCTCTGTCAGTAAAAAGACATTTTGTGAGTCCAGTCTTTGGACATGTGACAAGATGGCCTTTGTAATGTTATCCAGATAATCTGTAGTGATTTAAAATCCTATTGTAGTTTCTGTATCACTAGTTTTATTATTTGATTAAAATCCAGCGGAGCATTAAGGATTAAATTTGTCTGAGGATGAATGATTTACAATTAGTTAGAAAAAATGAAGGTATTAAAGAATATGCCAGGTTAATTTATTTGACAAATGAGTGTAAAGCTACTTACACAAACATTTCAGAACACAGCAGCACCTGGTAGGTAATAAATTTTGTAGAAGAAATGAAAAATGTAATTAGTTGAGGACTGTAAAAACAGTGCCAGGAGGTATAACTAAGCTCTATCTCACTAAGAATCCAGGGATTGACTTCCTCTGCACCCCAGAGTTGTGCTGGGCCCCTCCAGTAGGTGACAGCCTGTAAGCCAGGGGATCCACTGATAGGGAAGATATGCTATACTTGGCAGTTAGGACACAGTATGGTGGCATCCAGCCTGGGATTTGTACAATTAATTTGTACAACAATATCTGCTAATGCCAACCTTTTAGTATTTTCCATTTTAATGTAAATAATACTACAGTAATGTTGACATCTAGCTTTCTAAAACACTGCATGTTCTTAATTTGTTTATGTTGACGACATTTGTTATTTTACAGTAGCGTAGGAAACACCTAGTGGTGACTAATTTAAGCCACTTGTTGTCTGTTTGAATTTGGTCATGATTTTGCTGTAACAACAGGATCAACAGCCTCATTTGTAGCACTGCAAATGTAAAGAAACAAAGTGTTCCAAAAAGTCTAACTGTGCACATTTATGTCTGTGGGGATTGTTACCTTAGGTTGTTGCATTCAATTATTGTGAAGTGTTCTTATGTTCCATATCCATTACTTCACATAGATATTAATTGTATTCTGTATATTTTGACAGCTGTTTAGCCATGAGATGGTATTTTCATAGAAGCACCTATTTATATGGCATGATTTCAGACCATAATGGTAATTATCTGCTCTAGGTATACCACTGTATATGTTAAGCTGAAAYTGTTTCTTCCCGTACATATCACTTTATGGTAATCTCTACTCAATTTTATCTGCCATTTTATTACCTGGACACTCAGAGTATCAATCACATACCACTTGCCAGGTATTTTTGCTGCTCTTCACATTGGCCACCATTTTTAATTTACCTCAGTCATAAATATACCTGCAAATATTGTCTGTGGTACCTACTTTGTCCTGGGAGGCCTTTCTTGGATTTAGCTTATGTAGTAAGAGTTTGAGAGGCGAGAGTGTACTGAGACAAGAAATCTTCAAGAAACTCATGCTCATGGGAGGAAAATGTTCCCCTTCCTTCTCCTTCCACACTGGGCTGTAGCTACTTTTAGGAACAGAAGACCTTACAAGGCTCAAAGGGGATGTCCAGGTACTAGAGGTACCTTTCTCATGTCTTCCCTACATAATTGGATGTTTTCTGCTGGTAGACCTAATACATCAGCTTCCACATGTCATCTCCATGAGCTCAATTGCCAGGAAAGTTTATTATCTAACTTCAGAAAAATTCCCTAGGAAAAATCCCTATTGAGAATGCAGAATGCTACATTGACAGTAGGTAGCAAAAGCTAAAGGATAAGGTTATATATTAAAGGCTGCTGAAGTAAATTAAAAGTGAATTTGACTGTTTC
This sequence comes from Cardinalis cardinalis, assembly GCA_014549065.1. NCBI lineage: Eukaryota > Metazoa > Chordata > Aves > Passeriformes > Cardinalidae > Cardinalis > Cardinalis cardinalis. Next base: position 1,660,347 of record JACDOX010000140.1, read on the forward strand.
CTTTACTGAATGAAAAAGGCAGAGGTTAGGCTTGGGAATGATGTCCTCTYCCAAGCAGGTACAGGGATGTGGAGTGCTCTCTTCCTCATGCAGCATGCAGGATCCCTGGTTCCTTACTTACACTTTGCAGCAGCCTTCTCAGTCCTCTTCCCTTCTCACACAGAATTAACGCTGACCTTATACAGAAAAGCTGTTTTCTCATTCATCTTCTTCCCTTATCCATCAACAACTAACCCTAAACACTATGCCAAAGATTTCTAGTACTATAAGTCCTCTTTCCTTTGGGGGCAGGAGCACAGGGGGATTTTCCTGGCTCTTCATCTCAAGCAGGCATGGGTTCTTATTTACTAAACCTGTCCATGTCCCCAGGCACATATTCCCAGACTCATGAGTTTTCTCTTACTCTGACTCASTTCTGCCAAGCCTGCTGCATTCAGTGATTGATCTTGTATCTAATTTCACYAGTCACGGTTTTCCTTGGCAGAACTCTAAAGGGTCTTAATTTGCTGATGTTGTTTGTCTAGTTAATTATTGGGTTTGGGTTTTCTTTCATATGATTGATATCTCTGCCAGAATTGCAGTAGCTATTAACAGAATTGTGGTTATTTCATTAAAATACAGAATGCTGAAATACGTTATGATATTCTGCTTTTGCGCCTAATTACTAAAATATTTTATATTATTGTATAATTTATTTATACTTTCATATAATTTATTATTATGAAAAAAAGTTTGACAGCCAGATACAGTAAATATATGAAGGTATCCAAAGTCATATCAAAACCCAATGCTGTTTTAATTTGAAACCTGAAATTACATGTCTAAGTTTGACAAGAAATACTTAACACACACAGCTGTAGGAACAGTGTAAAACACTTATAGGATTATACCAGCTCAAGAAATTCCCTGTACTTATTAATTTTGTGTCTTGTTTTCATCTATWTGTGTTATAACACAAAGACTTGACAAGATGTAAGCAAGTCTTAATGTTGATGACTGCTAAAAGAAGAACACTTTTGCATGACTAGCATCTGAAATAGGATGTGTTGGAGATTTCTTTATTACACTGTTCGTTTATATAAGAGCAGGTCAAACATGAATGACATTTATGTGGATTTTTTGCATTCTCCAAAATCATGAAGTGACAGATAGGCCTATAAACTAAAGATTGCTACTTAATTGTCTTTCTTTTAGCAGCTGGAGRTTATCACAATTCTGAAGTTTATGTAGACCTGTCACAATTTTTGTGCGTAGGATTGTCTTGTACTGGAATTCCAGATCAATGGAAAACAAGGAAGTAAAAGAAATATAAACCTATCGTGAGAAATACTGGATAAATAGAGGTAAATAGAGGGAAAGAAAGGCAGGGAA
>JACDOX010000140.1:1661819-1764572 GCA_014549065.1 Cardinalis cardinalis
GAAAGTTCTTGCAGCTAATTTGGATGCATGGTTTACTAAGAAGTATGACAGTATAGAACACCATCTTCTTTGTAATTGAAATTGTGGAGAAAGGAATTTGTGTAAACAGCCACCCCTCAAGTACAGGAATTTTTCTCCTCTTAATCTTTTTTTTCTTGCAGAGAAGGGTAAAGCAGTGGCATGGGAAAACAGAATGATAAAATTTTAAGTGTATTTATTGTGAGATATTTAGTTTCAAGACACAATCTCTGATACATATTTTGAAAGTGATAAAACAGTGTTGATTCATCTTCTCATAAAAGATAAACTCTGGAAACAAATTCCACTTTAAATAAAGATGTGGATTACCATCCCCATTTACAAAAAAATTAATTATTATAGTATCCTAAAAAAATTACAAAGGAAGCATTAGGACCACAAAACACAAGCTTTCAGACTTTATTCTAAAAATCTTTGGACTTAAATYCTTTAAGTCAAGACTCAGTTATTTCCTTATAAGAACACAAGTATTACTTGGAGGATGTATAGTCTAAAAAATTCTTGTTACCTTGCTGTTTGGGTTGATTTTTTTATTTAAATTGATCAAAATGATTTATTCTTTAATGTATCTTCTAGTCCTAAAATGTTGATAGTTTTTTTTTGAGAAATTACATTTCAAAATTATCTTTAATTATACTTACAACCCCAATCCAGAAAAAAAAATTGTTCTTCTCTAATTTTCATCATAGGAGACAGTTGCAATAAAGTAGCTCATGATTAATTGCTCCACAGTCAGAATGGGATTTACCTCCTCTAAATTTAGCCCCCTGAGAGTTTGGCTAAACTCTCAAGTGTGAAGTATTCCAAAAAGGTAACTTTAGCCATTCAAGCTAATCTTTCTAGGCTCCCTCTATAGCTTTCAATAGATTCAGAGCCAAAAATCCTAACTGCTCTGCACTGAGCCTTGAAAGCCTAAGTAAATGCTCCTCCTTTGTCTGACATGCCTTACCAGGTCTCCTTGTCTTCAYTCTAGTCGTCAAATTTCCTTTGATAGCTCCAAGAAACAAAAAGCATCTCATCTTAAAACAGATGGAGTAGACAAAACTACAGAATATTGTGAGCTTGTAGACTAAGTTGCTTTTTTTCCCTCCATTGCCAAATACAGTTTCTGGAGAAAAACCACAGAAAGACAATTAACTTAGTAAAAGATACAGACATTTTGAGTCAGAGGTAGTGAAAGCTTTGAAGTAACTTACATCTAAGTCTCTCAGAAATAAATCCAAATTGGATATCTGGAACACATGGAAGAAAATAATTTGCAATTACTTTTACCCTGGTCCTGTCTCAGCTGAAATCAATAAACAAATGGACATGTATCAGGTTAAAGGTTGGTCTGAAGGTTTAGTTTAACTGAAATAATTGATTTAGAACAATGACCAGAATGAACAACCACAGTGAAGCATCTCATTCTTAGCACTTATTCCATTACACTGATATTGATACACTGAATATATTAAAGTTTTATGAAAACAGTCAACAAAATGAGGCAAGATAGGTCATTAATTTTTAAATAAATGCTGCTTCACTTAATTATTTTACTTTATTCCTTTTTAAGAAATCCATATGGTAGTATTGGTTCAGTTATTTAAATATTTTTATGCAGACTGCAATTTATGACATACTAGCTTTATAAATTCTGTGGGCTCATACTCTACATTGCTAATACTATCATGATGCCAATCTGTGTGCAATTTAATTTTCAAATAATCTACTGGAAAAAATGACAGCTATGATAACAATGGGCTGTGAGACAAATAGCTCAAATGGCAGTTTTTCCTTGGCATATGTTTTAATGGGTTTATATTGTGTGGAGCTTAGGTCAATTAAATGTAAAAGCAGATTCTTGCTATTAGTTCTTTCTTATTGAATGGGTATAAACAATACACTGTAAAAATTAACAATGCTTCATATATTCTCCCTTAGCAACTATGCCTGGTGCTATGATRGGGCTACTGGTTGTGAGTTTGTTCRGCTGATTTCCAGCATGTTCAGGGAACAGAAGATACTTTGGGCTGAATGGAAGTCCTAACAATGAGGCTTGCAGCTGTTTCTGTGAGCTTGTGAATGCCCAAATTGGGAAATAATACCCAGAATAAAGYATGTCTATCACCTATTTATTTAAAATAAGCATCCTTTTTTTCTGTAAAGACAGCCCTAGACTCTGTTTTTCACCTTTTTTACCATATGACAGCAGTTGTGACTATCCCACAAAAATCATCCTCTACAAGACTTTCTCTAACTACTTTCCTACCTTCAGGAGAAATGAAAATCTCTGTTTGATCTTTATTAAATTATTCTGCCCATAGATAAGGACCTGATTACTCTCTCTATCAATCAGCAATTCCTGAAACCTGCTGACTTTTCATCAAACACAATAAGAGATTCATCAATTAAAATACTTTAAAGAGGAGCCAGTGGTGAGGGAGTTTGAAAGCCCAGTGGGCTCCGTTGTGGGGTCTCCATCCTGTGAGAWGGATTGCACTGACTGCATAATTAGAAAACACAAAGCTTAATTTTGCAATTGTGTAATAGCACTGCATATGAGATATAGGAAGCTATTTAAGAATAGCTAAATTGATTTTAGGGCTTTAGCTAATAACTGTGACTAGGGACTAAAATCAACATGTGTAGAAAGGTCTCTGCCAACTGTTTCAATCTCAGTGTTGTGTGCTAGGAATAAAAGAAGAATAAGAAGGTTTGGACTAAACCAAATTAATTTTCTATTAACAGAGTTAATAAATACATCTTTATTCTTTTAACTGCTGTGATTTGATTGCCATCTTTTTGAATTATGACTAAACCATGTAGTATTTTTAGCCCACTGATGTTTTGAATCAAAATTAGTTAAAACCTTGATTTTAAAAATTATCTTAATTTCCACATAGACAACTGACATTTTTAGAACTTAAGTCTAAGCAATAATTTCAGTTTTGTAATGTTTGCTTCTTGCAAAACAATGGAATTTGACTTCTGCAAATATTAGCAGAACTGATTTGTTCTTTGGATAGGAGAATTGAAAAATAAAAACTACATAAATTAACAGAGGTACATAAGCTTGGCCCACTCTACAAATTAAAACCTTCATCCAGTAGTATTTCACACTTCTAGTAATTTACAATCCTAATTAATAATTATACCWTTTGATAATTATGTCTTAGAAATATTAGAAGTGAAAAAATCTTTTGTTGAAGAAAAATATTAATATTTCATATAAGGAGAAATTTTCCTGTAGTCGTATCAAAAAAGACTCATTCAAGAATTAATAAATGAGACTCACCAGTCGTGATTCTGTATGTTTTATAGAAAAGAGCTGATTCAGTGGAACTGAGTGCAGTGTTTCCAATTCTTTCTGGCAAGTGGAARAATAAAGAAGTAAAGAATGAAGTCAGGATCACACCATGGGAATGCCATCATATTTTTCTAATTAACTCCATTCAAGAAAACCTTAATTGAATATTTTAGAGTTAAGTTATTAATCCTGCTAAGCAGTAATGCAATTTGCTGAAGTCAACAAAGCATGACCATGATAATGTAAAGAAAAATTCAAAGACAGTGAATTTTCCCGTTATTCATATCTTATTCCCATAGGATTTTATTTTCTGTGCTTTAGTTTTTAACCTCAGAGTCATATTCATGTATTATTAAATCACTAACAACTGTTGTTTAAAAATCTTGGCTTCCAGAGCCCAGTTAATAATCCAGATGAACAGTSTACCTCCCTAGGGGAATATTCCTATGTGGAAGCTGGTATGACTTCCACTCAAGAAGTTTGCACACAGAATTATATTTTTGATGGGTTCTGCTTGTACACATAATTTGAAAATAATTTGTAGTGAATTTTGTCTGGAAATTTGACCCATTACTTTTGCTTCTTTACTTTTACATCACCCATTTTAGTAAGTAAAGTATCCCATTTTTTTGCCATGGGATACTCAAATAAATCAAATAGCTAGTAAATTATGCACTTGGCATCCTTACAGACAGTATATGCTTGCATTATTTGGCAGAAGGCAAAAGTACACGTGTGTATTGTGAGCAACGCTTCATATCTATGAATAGTTGAGCTGGGAGAACAGTGGTTATGCTGTTCTAGGCCTGKGTAACCACACATTTTGGAATCTCTGAATAAATTGCTGAATGAACTTCAGTGGCTATTACATTTATGTGGTTTACAGAGGACAGATGCCCCCTTTCTAAATATTGATAGCTGCCACATGCCCATTTGGACCTTTAACAGGTTCCAGGAAGSAATGCAAATTAGTCCTTAAGTAAMCAGTATTGATTGGTTGAAAATTTTSATATCTTGAAATCTCTGGTCATATGCAAAATCCCAAGGCAGCCCAACTGGGCCTTTCCTTTTTAACTCCTCCCCTGCAGTTTGGCAGATCTTGTAGGAAAAGTGCAGAAGAGCTGATGGAGTCACTGACAAATCTGTAACTTTGCTCAGCCACTGTGAGGTTCAAACCATCCACCACAGGYTGGAGTAAATGTCTACACATTGTAAAATCTTCCTGGGTTTGAGAAAAAGGGGCAAATAACTGGAACAAGGAATTACAAATGAGAATGAGGAGGTTCTAAGCAACTTGGGACCTTCATTCTCTGGAAGAGTTTTACATTATTCTAGACAACTCCCTTTTATTGTGCTGTTAGCAACTGGGAAGCCTKTCTGCTGGCTGGATGCTTAATTAACTTGGAAGGCAAAGCCATTTTGTTCTGTAGTAAGTGTTTAAATTAGGCATATATTCTTCAGCATCTATTTCCAAAGGAAATCAAGGGACCAGCTATTTCCATGTATTTCTGGCATGCTACAGTTAATTTTCTAATCCATGTGACTACAAATGGTAGTTTCCTACTTTTACTCAGCACTGGCTGTCAAAGTATAAGGAAGTACAAAGCTGATACACTGTAAATGAACTATCKTTTTTTTAAAGCTCAGAGATAATTGAAATACAGAACAAGATCATCACAGTTCTGAACATGGAAWAATAGAATGCTTTCTGGAACAAAGGTATCTTTTGTGCTCTGAGATAAAACTGCTGAACTACCTAAATATGCTTAAACAGAAACTGAAGACTGTGGCTTGAATGCCAGTTTTCAAATGAGGATTTATTTTTAGATGCAGTTCATGAATTGCTAAACTCAGGATTTTCAAGTGGAAGTGCAGAGCTGTTGCTGCAACTGTGTGCTAACAGAAATTGTGATTAAAACAGAACAGGTAAATGCACAAGCAGAGCAACTACATATATTTAGATTTCTTCCAAAACCTGTATTGTGACAACTGAAGTAATACATGTGCACGTGTATTTCATCCTACAAAAATTAATTTATTATTTGTGTTATAACTGCTTGTGTAATCTCCATCTCAAACCAGGATTCTACAGTCATCTGCTGATATATATTGTAAATGGCATATAGACAGAATAGAGAGTACAAGGAGATAAAATAATGATGGTCTGCATGCTTGGTTTTGCTTGGTTTCTGCTCATTAATAGCCTAAATGTGATAAGTATTYTTTGTGTGTCACAGAAAGGGAGAGTTTTACGGAAGCATTTGAAGGGGCCTTATGAAGTAAAAGAGAAGCTCCTTTTGAAGTGAAATGGAGAGAGCCAACAGMAGAAGCAGGTGAACCCTAATGGTGTTCACTCCAACACAATGCGTGGAAAGCACTGGATGATGTTACAGGCAGTGAGAGGATTTGGCATCATAATAACAAGCAGCACCTTAATAAGTAGAAAATGGAGAACCATGAGCCACAGGTGAAGACACTTAGCTTATGCTTGCTGTGGTGGGGAAGGATTGTACACTGAGCAGTCCCACGATTTCTGGTAATAATCTGAATGTATATAAATGTCTGCCTCTGCTGGAAGCAAGGTGAGGTTTGTAGAAATACAAGATGCAGGCAAACCCCTTTTTAGGGAGTTTTGACAAAACATACAGCTAAGGAGGATTTGGTAACTGAGTCACATGTAGTTTTTACTTTAAAAATCTTGGCTGAGCAAAAGTATGTGGATGGGTGATAATTCTGAAGAGTAACAGTTTTCCATTACAAGTTGGAGCTATAACTWTCCATTTATTTTAACTTGCATGAAATTCGTTCTAAAGTCAATCTTCTCACATCTGTTTTGTTTTAGTGTTGTTACACTCTGCAAGGAGACTGTGGTTTAGAGAGTTAATYAGGAGAAAAAATTGTAATGGGTAGAGGAGGAGAATCTATGTGGTTATTGAATCTCCACCATTGTTTTTCTCTCTTGAGACCTGCTACAAAGTGRAGTGAAAAAGAACCCCTTTCACTATCTTACTTTGAGCTTTGGGTTTGTCTCCCTTACCTTATTRGTTGTACCAGCAGGAAGACCAAATAAATTAATAGGGATGAATATGATATTGGTATCAAACAATCTGTAGAATTGTTGAAGACGTCACTGAAGATGCAATTTCCAGTACATTTAATTCAAAGAGACATTCAGAATAAAAAGTGCAAGTATTCTGGGATAATAAATAAACCAATATGCTACTTTTGATTTGCTGATCCCTCTGAAAGTATTRGTCTGATTCAACCTACTTCCAGGTGCTAGAGGTGTCCTGCTCTGCGCTGCTTGCATTGCATGCTCTACTGTGTTATAGCTGAAGCATCTACTGGAGAATTGTGGGGCAGGAATGAACAGAAGCAGAACTTTTTTCCCAAAAAACTTCAGCTTGTATCATGGTTAATTCAGCTCTTGTTTTTCCAATTATCCTCCAGACTTATGCCCAAATTTACAGTTCTCCCAAGCAATATCAGAAAAATAAAATGATAACATATTTCCTCATTTCTGTCATCTTTCTTTTTTTTTTTTTAATTTTTCAAAGATGTTAACATATTTTTTTTTTAATTTSCCTACCACAGGGGAAAAATATGCATGCTGTATCTTCCTTCTTCTGTCTTTCCTTTGTCAAAGTACTGCTCTTCTGGGAGAGACCCCTGTCTTTTTGTGACTGCATGCAGATGCATATTTCCTGAACCTGGATATGTCATGAATGACATTGAAAGGTTGCTAGACAGTCTTAGGACATGTCTTTACTAAGATAAAATTCAAATTTAGGTCAGACTTTATTAGAAAAAAAAAAAGGGCAATGTTCTTCCCTCAGTAGATATTCCTGTTTATCTATAGGTTGCCTTTGAGGGTACTTCTGCCTGTAACCTCTTGATCTCCAGAAATCCTTAGGGCACTGGCACACTTGGAATAACAGTCAGGAGATGTGATTCTCTTCAAATGCTCCTGCAGAAATCCATACTGAGAACGTGGGAAGGGTGTCTGATGAGGGCGAGGCATTTCTGCTTTCCCTCTCCTTGTTGAGCTGTTTACTGTGCTGTTAGCATGTGGAAATGATTCCAGCAGCAAACTGAAAACCTACAGACAGCTTTAAAACTATCTGAAATATGCAGAGGCTTTGTGATCCAAGAGGGATGGTTATGAGTGATCACTTCCATCTCCTGTATCACCCACAAGAAAGATTCCCCATTTCTTTAGCTGCAGCTGTACTTCTCCACTGCTACCAGCGTGTCCCAGTCCTGCCTAACGCAGGGGTGGTCAGAGGTGAGAATTCATGAATGAACAGGAAGACACAGGAGACAACTACATGAGGTGCAAAACAGAAGATGGAAGACTGCATTAAAAACATGTCTTGGGTGCTGTTTGGTTTTAGTTTTCCATGCCAGCTTCAGAGGCGCAAAGGTAATGTGCACTTGTCTGGGTGGCAACAAGGCATACCTTGGAACCCTGATGCCGTATTCACCATGGGTTTCGGCAATCAATATAATGTTGTTTTCCTACCAGTAATTATGGCTCTKAGACGCATAAAATGCCCGTGTTCATTCCAGTGGAAGATTAAGTTTGAAGTCTAAAGTGAMACCTTAAAATTTCCACCATTATTAGTTATTACACTGTTAATAATTTTAGCAGAAACATCCAGGTATTTCAAGATTGTTTATGGAACTTTTAAACAGTGTCACCAGGTTTTCTTCTGATCTGACTTGATACCTACATTTTACTAAGAATTAAAAAAAAAACCTACCTTTTGATGGAATAACATTCTGGAAAATAGTTTATTAAATGGTCCTTTTGAAGTGTGTTTTTTCCTCTCAGGTTTGTATTAATTTTAAGTTAATGCATCTACAGTTGAAAAATGAGTCTTGTACTCTCCTGGACATGTTTACAATGGCAGTAAATGGTTTATGGTCACCTTCAGTTAACACTGACAATAAAGTCTATATTCCACAATACCTATGAATTAATAGCAATATCCCTTTTAAAAAAATTTTTAATGCAATTTCTGTTACTCCATGTTTCCCTACTTTGTCCATACTTCTAGGGGAATACTGCTTCCATATTCTGTTTGGAAGTTGAATAATCTGTTTGGAACTCAGTTTTATGCTGAATGTCACGTTTTTTCCAGTAACATATTGCTGTTAATTCCTCTGATTTCTCAGAYTTTTTAAGATGTGCATTTCACTGCCACTCACCCTCTGCTGCTTTGAACGGTGAGATTAGGTGCAATGTMCCTTGCCAGTTCATCTTTCCCTGGATTCTCTTTCCCCTCTCTTGGGTCGATCATGCTGAAGGTAGCTAAAATCTAATTTTATCTAACATGTCAATGTCACTCTATTAACTTTCCTCTCTGGTATGCTGTTTCCATTATAGGAGTTTAGAGGCTTGGGGAAGGGATGAATATCCAGCTTTAGCCAGGCAAATTTGGGGTTTCTTCCAAAGCTTCTCAGAGTCTTTGTTCATGCACTTCTTTTCTCCTCACATCAGTATGTCATCTATCCATATCATGGTATGCTGCATTAGCATCTGTAATTCACTGATTTCCCAGCAAAGCTGCTGATGGGCTGTGCAGTGGAAATGCCAGTTGGAGGAAACTATTTCCTTCAAAGTAGTATGCTCACAAAAATGGGGTGGGTTGGATTTTTTTTTCCTTAACAGTACCTGCTTGCAACCTGCCAACACATTGCATGCATAAAAATATTTGCCAACTGGCACATCTCCAGAAGTACGTCTTCTTGTGGAAATTTTCCTTGAGGAAAATAGGAAAATGTTCACTTTACATATATATGTGTGTGTGTGTGTGTGTGTGTGTGTGTGTGTGTCTGTGTATATGTAAAGTGAACATTACATATATATAGGTGTAAAGTGAACATTATATTCATGTGTAAATAATTTCCAGGATAATACACATCAGGTAAGAACTGTAGGTTTTGTTTGTTTAGTGATGATGAGTGGGTAATCGACTCTGCYTTCCTACTAAGTGCACAAATGTTAGAACAGTGAGCCTGTCCAGCTTCATTTTCAACTGCTGCTCTAGAGAGACATAAAAATGTGCTAAAAGTCAGGAGCTGGGTGGTGACTGGGCTATTAACTAACTTACTTTCTGCACTGTTAGAAGAGCTTCTCTCCTGTGGGTCATGTACTGAGGCAGAACCACATTTATTTTTCCTTGCTGCCTCACTGAAGAAAAAAASGTAAAATCAYAGAATAGCTTGGGTTGGAAGAGACCTTAAAAATGATCTTGTTCCAATCTCACTGCTGTGGACAGGGACACMTTTCACTGGACCAGGTTGCTCAGACCTCCATGCATCTGCTTGATTTGATCACAAACTTGACACAGTTTTAACTCAGAAATGGGACTTCATCTGTTTGCACTACTACAAAGTGAGGCTTTTTTCATGTCTATTACTTACCCATGTATCTAGCTCCTAAAACCATATTGTGAAAATCAGGTCACAGTTAGATGCCTCAACTTTCACATCCCTCCTTTTTGTCATCTGTAAGTTCCTGTGTTGATGACAGTGCACTCATTGCTAACCTCCATGTGTCTGCCACCACCGTACTTTGTATGTTCAATCCTCAGTGGATATCTCGCTGTACTGCGATAGTCCATTGGTCTGTGCAGAATTCTCCTGAATTCTAGCATTTCAGGAGAGCTAGCAATGCTGTTTGTCATCCTCTCTGTCCCCATTGTGTGCACTGCTAAACAATTACGCCATGTATTGCAGTTTTTGCGTCTTTTTCAAGTTCTCAAAGGCAGGGTCTCTAACAGAGGCCTGTTTCATTCAGGGTTTCAGTCTAACCGGTCAGCACTGTGTCACAGGCACCTCTGAACAGCACAATAACCAACCCCACTGGTCCACAAAACAAAAGGGCCTCTGTGGCAACAGGCTGCCACAGAAGAGACACTACCATGGAGACTATTCGTGATCCTGTAAGAAATATCCATTGTATTTCACATSCCTTTGTTCTGAAAGCAGTAGGAAATATCTCACGTCCATTCATCACGAGCCAATGGGTTACCCCAAGTTAAGAGCTTGGGAATTGGAAAAGTGTAAAAGCTCACCAAAAATAGTCTGGGACCAAAAATCTGCCTGGGATAAGAAAAGTAGAAAGAAAGGGAAACATCTTTCAGCTGAGCTGGAAGAGTACCCACAAGTACTCAAGCTTCAACTTGAGAATTAAAGTATGAAGAAAAGGGAGTTACCTGCACTATCCAAGTAATTATTAGTTTTGGAATAAAGCACGTGGGTGCATGTATACACAAGTAGAAGAAGAACTGAAGAGAAAAAAGGGAAGAGATTAAAGCTGACTTCTTGTGGGTAATACAACAACTTTTAATTTGCATTATTTTTTACATCCATGAACCTTTTTTCAGTTTTCCTGAGTTGCACTGCCTGTCTTCCCTTAATTCACATGTGAAGGAATATTTTGTGAGTAGGTGCAGTACAAGGAGGTTGCAGACAAGGCAGGTTGTTGCTGTGATCAAACATTTTTTGGATGTGTGCAAGGCCCACGTGTTCATCCAGCACCGCAGGGCCAAATGACATTCCAGGAGCAGCTGCCCAGCCACTACATCCACGCTCAGTGCACATTCCCCGCAGGGAAAGCTGAAGCTCTTATCTCAGATTTCTACCTGAAAAAAAAAAAAAATATCTTACTTGGAAACATTTTGTAACCCATTCTGTGCATTATTTACTCCAAGATAAGAATACAAAAGTTCTGTGAATTCCCTCAAACCCAGGCTACAAATCTGATGGTAAAAACTTGGGGCTTTTACTTTATATTCTTTGTGGATATGCAGAAAGAATTTTGATAGAAGTTAATGTATTCTTGATGGTAATGCAGATTTGGTTTTATTTTTTTCTCTGACTTGTTTTTTTTTTTAATTTAGGTATCATTCTTTCAAAGTTGCAAGTGGACATCTCTCAGTCAGTATATGATCTCAAACTTATTTTTGGAACATATAAAAATACCAAAAGGGTTTGCTAATCTTTTGATGAGATAAAATTACTTCTGAAGGATAAAATTAGCATGCTGTAAATTTTCCAACAATTATATTTTTACAGCCCTAGCATGTATATTATACAGTGTAATTTTAAGATATCAGTACTCTGAAATATACATTAGATACATCTTCTGCAAACTATATTTTGAATAAAATTTTAATGTGATAATTATTTTTTTAAATTGCTCATTATTTATGAAGARTGATCCATATTGTATAATATTGTTATTACAAGAAATAAAATATTAATGAAACAGGCATCCTGGTTTTGGCTAGGATAGARATAATTTTCTTCCTAGTAGCTGGTTCAGTGCTGTGTTTTGGATTTAGTATGAGAACAATGTTGGTAACACACGGATGTTTTTATTTGTGGCTCAGCAGTGCTTACCCTGAGTCAAGGACTTCTCGGTGTCTCCTGCTCTGCCAGTGCAGAGGGGCACAAGAAGCCAGGAGGGAGCATGGCCAGGACAGCTGAGCTGAACTGGCCAAAGGGATATTCCACACCGCAGAACATCATGCCCAGTGTATAAACTGGGGGGAGTTGGCCTGGAGGCACAGACCACAGCTCAGGGCTCGCTGGGCTGCAGCCAGTGGGTGGTGAACAATTGTATTGTGCATCACTTGTCTTTCTGAAGGTTTATTCCTCTTTTTTTTGTTTTGTTTTGTTTTGTTTTTTGGGGGGGGGTTTGTTTGTTTTTTGTTTTGTTGGTTTTTTTGTGTTTTTTTTTTTTGCTATTTCCAGTTTGGTTTTTTTACTATGAATATTGTTATGGTTATTGTTCCCATAGTGTCCTACTTTATTTCATTTATTAAAATGTTGTTATTTCAATCTGTGGGTCTTAACTTTTTCTGAATCTCTTCCCTATCYCACTGTGGTGGGGAGAGTGAGTGAGTGAGAACCTGTGAGGGTGTTAGGTACTGGCTGGGGATAAACCAGAACACAGAATTAAGGAAAAATTGTTTAAAATAATTTAAATTTGAAATTTAGATTCCAAAATCAGGAAGGAGGGGACTGATGGGTYGAAAGCACACTAATCCCACCACTCAGAGTTCAACAAACAGAAATGAACCTGCTCCGTCCATATCTTCTGAAAAAGAGGAAAGCATAGGGTAAGGGGGATCAACTTTTCAAGGGATGATAGGTTACCAATAACAACCTGCTTTGTGCTGCACTAATGAGCATATTCACAAATGGTCTGGAAAAGACATGAGCAGTCAGTGACAAAGCCTGATGAGGCTATTGTTTCAGTTAATAAATATGAGACGACCTTGATTATGTGCAGGAAAGTTTATGGGAGTGACTGGGCAATAAAATTGCAGCGGAGGTCAGTGTAGATGCAAAGTGCTGCACAAGAGCAAAAGGCCCTTACTTCAGGTATGAAATGGCAGGATCTGATCTGGTCATTTCTTCTCAGGAAAGAGAGTCCTGGAGTTAGGAAAACAGCCCTATGGGAACATCAGCCTGGTCGTCACCAGATGAAAAATTAAAATAAATTAAAAAATACTAGTAAGTATTAAGAAATCAACCAACAGCAAAACAATAATATCTTTTTGCTGCCACAGAAATCCATATTTTTCTTGCATTTTCTGTATAGGTAAAGAACCATAGAAATATTGGTTGAGAGGGACCTCTGCAGGTCACCCAGCTCAACCTTTCCCTTGAAGCAGGGCTACTGCCAACACTAGATCAGATCAGCTGTGGCTTTGTTTATCTGAGTGTTGGAAACCACCAAGGATGGCGATTCCACAACCTGCCTGGGTCATTTGTTCCAGTGTTGCATATTCCTTTTGGTGAAGAAATTTTTCCCCATGACCAGTTTGAACCTCCCTAGCTGCAGTTGTAGCTCAACACAGCTGCCCAACCCAAGTAAGCTCCTTGTTTTCTACTTGCCACTGCCAAGAAGTGTTTGGCTGCATCTTCCTTCAGATGCTTTTCTGGTCCCTGAATGTCAGCAAAAGRATGGAAAACAGGAACGTTTTTGATGTAAAGCTCAGCTAACTTAAATAGAGTTCTTCAGGGTGGGAGAGAAGTTGCAGAGTATATGATAGAGAACTAGTGAGCACCAAATGAAGATAGCAGTAGCCAGGTTGAAAAGATACTCAAAGAGGCAAAATTTTGCACAAAGATATGTTTGACCTGGAGAACTTGTTACCAGAGCAAGTTGTAGATACTACAGATCCATGTAGATTAAAGGGAAGATGGGCAGGAACCCAACAGAGAAATACAGCAAAGGTTGCTGAGATCATAGAAACTGCACCTGCCTCATAAAATCTCTGAGTCTGAAATATTGGTGGCAGTGAGATGCTGGAGGGAGCTACTGCCTTCAGTAATGCAACCTGATATTGGTCTAGCAAAGCCCTTGGTCTCACCCACTGTGGAAGCTCTTATGTTCAATATATTGTTTGTAAAACTTCACCACTTTGCCTGCATTTCTGTCTTGCCTTGTTAATTACATTGGTAATTCTTCAGGTCACTTTCTCTGGCACATGAAATGTTATTATATTATTACTATTTTGCTTAGTTTTTAAGTTGTGCGCACAAACAACAAACCCAGAACTGCAAATGAAAGCTAAATTTTGAAGAAATAAGCCTCAGTCTTCAAAATGAAATTGCAGGCTGCAGTTTGCTGGTCAAAACCTTACTTCCAACCTGTTTACAAATTTGGTTCCACTAAGTTTTTGAAGTTAAGACTTTTAAAGGAAGAATATGCCAATGATTAAAAACTCGAAGCAGCACTCTGGAGATCTYACTCTGATCTCCAGCAATGCCACAAATTTCCCGCTGGTTTTGGCAAATCAATGGGCCTTCATTTAGCATGAAATGAGTTTTCAGCAGATGAACTCAATGGAAGTGCTTGTGTTAAGCGCTAGCAGAGCTGCTTAGTGAGGGTACTTTTCATCCTGTTCGTCTGGGTGGCAGTGGACAGCTGTGGGGAGGGCCCTGCTGCAGCGCCAGGGRGTGATCCAAGGAGGAGAGACCTCCACACGAAGCTTCCTGCCCTGGGAGGAGAAACCACCGGAACACCGAGGGAAAGGAGGACGGCAAAGAAGAACAAAGAGTGATGAGAAAAGGAGGAAGGTGCTTCTCGCCTGGCCTCTGAGGCCCAGAAGAGCGGGAATGGTCCAGAGGAGGGGGCAGGGAGGGTCCCTGAGGAGCAAGGCACTCCAGAGGAGCGGGGCTGGGAGGCAGGGGTGAGGGCAGGGAGGAGCGGGCAGGCCACGGTCCATGGGAGAGCCATTCCCGCTCCTCGCCCTGCGCAGGAGCGCCTCGGCGGGACAGGGGGAGCGGGCAGGCCACGGTCCATGGCAGCGCCATTCCCGCTCCTCGCCCTGCCCAGGAGCGCCCCGGCGGGACAGGGGGAGCGGCTGTCCCCGCTGCCGCCGCCCGCACCGCAGGTGGAGAGGTGCGAACGGTGCGAGCCCCGCTGCCTTCCTTTGGGACGGGGTCCCTCCATCTCCCCGCTTGTCCCTGCCTCGCCCCCCGGCCCGGCAGCCTCTCCCGCCCCGTCCCCGTGCGGGTCACCCCGGCCCCGCGCCCGGCGCACAGAGAAGCCGCCGCCGGGGCGATGCGCCTCCCCGCCCCGCAGGCAGAGCCCCTTCTTCTCTTCTCTTCCCTTCCCATCCCATCCCATCCCATTCCATCCGAGGAGACACCGGGATCTGCCTCCGCTCCCCTCGGCCCTCCCCCTCGGCTTCCTCCCTCTCGCCTTCTTTTTCTTTTTTTTTCTTTCTTTTTTTTTTTTTTCCTTTTCCATCCCCTCCCCCGCCTGGGAAGACCTGGCCGCTCCCCCCGCCCCGTGCTCAGTAGCCGCGGGCGCTGGGTGGCGGACGAGCGGCGCGGAGCGGGGAGCCGGGAGCCGGAGCCCCGGGGCTGCGGCCGCCCTCCCCTCCGTCCGTCCTGCGGGCTGCCAGGTATGACCATGACCAGCACCCTTCCCGGCGTCGGCCTCTGGGCAAGAGGCAGCCCCCAGAGACCTGGGTGGGCAGGAGCGGAGCTGGGGACGGGGGCTGAGGGGCACCGGGCACTGCGAGCTAACCAGCGTCTCTAAGGTGGTAGTTTTCTTGCGATGTCATTCTTCCTACGCGGGTCATTTTTAAAAAATAATGAGGCTGAGCGATGTCAGTACCTTGAGCTTGGCAGCTAAGATGTTTTGTATAAAGTTCCTGCCTCTTTAGCCTGATGCATTTATTTTTGATAGGAATAAAACGCCACGCGTTTATCTGGTCCTTGTTTTTTCATATTTGAAGCCGGTTTCACAAGACAGCTTAACGGGACTCAGGCAAGGGGCATATTTATTGGGTTTTCGGGGGTTTGTGCTGTGCCTTCTGCGGGGAGCAGGCAGGGAGCTTCTTCACCCTTCAAAACGAACTCCTTTAATTCTGATTCATCCCCTCAGTATTAGCGCTACCATCTCCGCGCTCCTCTGGAATTGACACTAATTTCATCCAGATTCGTCACTGCTGGAAGCAGATTTATCTTGGAATAGCAAAAATAAAAGAGCCGTGCCAAGGTATTTAACTTGCAGGCTTTGTAGAGGGGGAAAACTCCTTCGGATCAGGCGCGGAGAGGCAGAGCCTCCTGCGGAAAGCAGGACCAGGGCATGCCTAAGGAGAGATAAAGGCTTACTCCCCAAATCCTCCTCTTCTTCCAGGACAGCCCTATGCTTTCACACACAGGAGCGGCCGGCAACAGCGGAGAGGGCAGAGGGAAGGCGGCCGTCCCGGCAAAGCCCTCCCGCCCCCGCCGTTCCTCCGCCCGGCTCCCGGTCTGTGCCCACCCGCTGCCGTCCCAGGGACGCCGCCCGGCTGGCAGGGCTGGACCCCCGGAGCTGCTCAGCAGCCGAGCAGTGGCCTGGGCGCGACCTCCTTGCCCTCCGCCCGCTCCCGGTGGAGCCGGAGGGGATCCCGGCCGGGGAGTGCCGGGAGCGGCGGCGGGCGCGGGGCCGGAGGGGATCCCGGCCGGGGAGGGTCGGGAGCGGGGCCGGGGCCGGAGGGGATCCCGGCCGGGGAGGGTCGGGAGCGGGGCCGGGGCCGGAGAGGATCCCGGCCGGGGAGGGTCGGGAGCGGGGCCGGGGCCGGAGAGGATCCCGGCCGGGGAGCGGCGGCGGGGCCGGGCACGGAGAGGATCCCGTCCAGGGAGCGCCGGGAGCGGGGCCGGGGCCGGAGACGATCCCGGCCGGGGAGCGCCGGGAGCGGGGCCGGGGCCGGAGAGGATCCCGGCCGGGGAGCGGCGGCGGGGCCGGGCACGGAGGGGATCCCGGCCGGGGAGCGGCGGCGGGGCCGGGCACGGAGGGGATCCCGGCCGGGGAGCGGCGGCGGGGCCGGGCACGGAGCCGCTGCCGGCGCTGCGGGAGCGCCGCCCCGCGGCCACGGCGGGCACTGCGCCGCNCGGAGAGGATCCCGGCCGGGGAGCGGCGGCGGGGCCGGGCACGGAGAGGATCCCGGCCGGGGAGCGGCGGCGGGGCCGGGCACGGAGCCGCTGCCGGCGCTGCGGGAGCGCCGCCCCGCGGCCACGGCGGGCACTGCGCCGCTCACTGGCGGTCCCTTATTTTCCCCGCCCGTGGGATTTCAGAAATGAGTTGTCGCGCCCGCCGCTTAAATTAGTTCTTCCGATGAGTACTGAAGCTGCCTAAATTTTTGCAAGAGACAGGAGCCGCAGTGGGTTGGTTTGTTTTTCTGCAAATCAGAGAGGAGGACAACATCCATACACCACTGTACAGAGTGAACACACCCGGAGGAGGGAAGGGGGAGAAGTGGTGGGTAAGATTAAGATAATAGTTTYTTCCCAGGAGTGTGAGATACCAAAAATTTGTTCTCTGTTTTGCTTTGTCAGAGAAAAACGATGARTTCCAGCTTTCAGATAATTTCAAGAATAAGGCCAAAAGCAGTTAAAGGAGATGGTTACTATAGCAGCCTCTGTTATTTTAGGGCCTAGAAACTGGATTTAAAATTGTGTAAGCTGAGTTTGAAATGTGTTGACTTTCCTACAAGAAGAAGGAAACTGCACGATAGAGGCTGCACTGAACAGACCAAGATAAAACACTGTCAGGAAGCTGGATTGAATTTTTCTTGTGACTGAGCTACACTGGCTTGTTAATTTCTTCCCTGATAGCCTGAAGAGAAACCTATTCTAGTTTGGCTTGACTATAAGCCTTTTCCTGAGCATCTGCCATGTATTCAGCTGGAGTAAGGTAGGACAAAGTATTTGAAGGATACCCKCAAAAATTAGGTAATTTTTTTCTGTGGATGCAGAAGGGTTTAATGTTGGAAGCAAGAAATGACAAGAGCTAAAAATAGTTTTACTTGTATGGATACGCCTGGCAGCTGGAATGCCACCAAAGTTATCAGCTGAGTTTGGAAACTGCAGGAAGAATTTCAACATTTTCCTCTAGCTGGGGATCTCTCTCTTTCTGGTTTCCATCTTGTCTTCTCTCAAGTAATTCATCATACCTTAAAGAGCTGACTCAAGTATTCCAATTACTGTAAGCCAATCCAAAATCTGTATGGGAAAGAAGTGAAGGAAAGGAGAGGGCAGAGCATCTTGGAGTGTGGAGGAAGAGTGGAGAATGGGTAATTGAGGGTTTTTTACTTGCAATCAGCTTGAAGCCTGCTCAGGACAATCCTCCTTCCCCTGGAGGCTGTATTCTCTCTCCCTTTCTCCCCCCCTGCAAAGTTATCTTTGCACCAATCTACACATTTCCATCCTCATCATCTGGCAAGAGGAGCCCTGTGTTTCCCTTTTGCCTGCAGCCTGTGCTGTGGCATGGCAATTGCTGACATCGCCCGTGCTTCAAGCTGTCCTCCTCTAAACAGTAGAGATGGGGTTACTAAAGAGATCCTAAATGCATGGCTGGAAATGACAAAACTGCCTAGCAGAACCACTGCTCTGGTCTGTAATGAGAATTACTGTGTTTATCAAGTTCCTTGAACTTCTTCCAGTTATCCTGAAGTGTAGTTAGTTCATTCCCAGTGACAAGTGGTTCATTATAAATGAAGAAATTCTTGGCTTCCTAGACTGCCTTTGTAAGTAGTGAGCACTTCAGTGTCGTGTTTCAAATTGAGGGCTCCAAGGCATCTATGGWCGGTTCTGTGCTCTGACTTTTTTTTTCTTTCTAAAGAGTGACAGAAGGGAGCCATAGTACTCCACCCATTTGCTTGCAGAAAGTCTCTCTATAAAGCAGAGAGAAAAAAAATGGACTTCTCTATAAACCTAGTTATGAGATCATCTGGGAAGACATCAAACCAGACTTTCTGTGTGAACAAGCAGTTAGTGACTGAATTTTCCTTAGGGCTCATAAAGTTCAGCTACAGAGGAATATCAAATATCTGGACCCTTATGAAAAGCTGAAAAGGGGAGGAGTATTCTCGGGAAAAATAGAAAAAAATAATTCTCAAGCCTGGTATTAGAACTGTCTTGTTCAGCAATAACTGAACCAACACTTTGAAGGTAACTTTGTATATCAAAGTTAATGTTTAAATGTGCACATTTCTGCTATACCAATAAGCTAGACTGGTGTGAACAACTGGTATCCCTCTACAAAATCTTTTGTCTGGGACGGTTCCCCAGCTCTGCTTTCAAAACTTTCAGAAATCTTTTTGTATGACCACATACACCCCAGAGCTCAGACCTGTGAGTCACTGTAATCTCCAGATGTCTTAGGAAAGTCCCCACATCTTCTCCACAACCTGAATTAGCTACTTTAAAGCCAGGGAGGGTTTCCTTGTATTGCAAAATGTGGTGTATATATATCCTAGTAAGTGGATTCCAGCTCAAAGTTGGTGTTCCATTCTGGCAAAGGTGAAAAGTGTTAAAACTGTGCTAAAACAAATCCAGCCTCTTCTTGGCATCAGAAGCAACAAGCTGTGGTTGAATTGTAGTGCTGACTTAACAAAAAAAAAAAATTCTAGACAACAAATATGTCTATAGAGTAAAGATACCTCAAAAATCATAGGAGTCACTGGTCCATTACACAGCTTTGAAAGGGATATTCCCCACTTCTTTTTCCATATACTGGCTGTTTCACTGGAGAGCACCACTTCTACTATTCTAAACTAAAATTAAGGAAAGTGGTTGTGTTTGCCCTGGCCTACACTGCCATTGCAATATAAACCAGAGAGCTTAACCACATACAAATCCTTGAATTGCCTGGCTTTTAAAGTTTAATCATAGACCCTTTCGTTCTTCACTGCTGAGGTTTCCATGTAATTGGAATGAAGGATGTTGGAACTGAGCACAGGTTTCCCAGTGGCAGCTGCCAGTAGTTGGATAATGCCACTGACATCAATGCTGCCAAAATAGAAAAATGGTCTTTTCAGCAATGTTTTGGGTTCAGAATCAAGAATTCTGGGTTCAGTTTCTGGCTCTGCCTCAGACTTCTAACAATGTTACATTTTTCCTGCATGTTCCCAACTAGAGATGGGAATAATACTGCTTTTTGTCTTTCCCATTTAAAGTATTCACTGTTAGTATGGTGCATCACCCCATCTCAGTAGAGCATTCCACACGTGACCATAAGGCACAAACAGCACAATTCCTACAGCCTTTGTGGGATCCTGAAAAAGTTACTCATGCAATGAGTAACCAGACTTGTCCCTCCTACTTGCCTGAGCTTTGCTGCATGTAATATAACCAGGAGACTCCTCTACACCAGCAACATTCTACTTTCCTCATTTGTCTGTCTGTCCTAGAAGACCTTGGTTCCTTGGGATAGCAGTTAGCAAAGTGCCCTTTTTCATACAGGCAGATTCATAGTTTTCATCTGGGTGGGTAGTGGAGAACCGTTGGTGACTTTTAAGTCAGCTAAAGCCACATTTTGGCCATTACATGAAAGAGCACAATTATTCTATTTTCCCAAAGGTTCCTAAGTCTCATTGAGTATAGTCTGTCTATCCATCTCCACTTGGATCCCAACTTTTGAATGCACTGTTTCCAAGCGTGTTCTACCTTCTACTGTATAGCTATAGGAAAGAGAAGCAGAAATATAATATGTAAGTGCATACCTTTGGAATAAATAAAATCAGGATGCTCTACCTTGGAATTAATAAAACCAGGATGTTCTACCTAGTGGAATGACTCAGACTGCTGTCTACWGAGGGAAAAACAGGTAAAAGTCAGGTGGTTTCATCTTCCAGTAGGTAGCTCAGCATGGATGCTGGCTGAATGACCTGCATCCATCTTGCTAGAAATGATTGGAAGAGTCAGAGGCAAAACAGGGAATATCTGAGGCATTTCTATTTTGAGCAGATTGTAGAATTCTGTTCCACTGATGTCAGTTCTAAAATTGCATGATTATACTTAGAAGCTATTAAGATAACTGTATGTATTTCCAAAGTGTATTTTCAAATCTCTCTTTCTTGTTTTAGAAAAAAATAAAATAAAATGGAGCACATGTTACTGCTACTCATAATTTTCATACCTATATTGAGTCTCAGTAATGGAACAGAAACTGAACAAGATTTTACTTGGCACTTAAAGAAGATTCCCCAGATTGTGAGAGAAAGAACTTTCTCCCTTGACAGCCCTAAATTTGAAGCAAAAACCCAATTAGAGCTGAACAGTGTATGTGGAATTGAATGTCAAAGAAAACTGCCAGTGCCAAGTTTGTCTGACTTGAAGAGCCTCTTATCCTATGAGACTGTTTTTGAAAACGGCACACGGACCCTGACTGAAGTGAATGTCCTCGGAGCAGTGCCTGACCCAGCTGCAAACACAACCACACGAAGGCCTTTGAGGAAGAAGAGGCAGATATATGGGACAGACAGTAGGTTCAGCATCTATGACAAGAGGTTTATGACCAACTTTCCGTTCAACACAGCTGTGAAGATCTCCACGGGCTGCAGTGGCATTCTCGTTTCCCCCAAGCATGTGCTCACAGCAGCCCACTGCCTGCACAATGGCAAAGATTATGTCAAGGGCAGCAAAAGACTGAGGGTGGGCCTGATGAAGACGAAATCCAGAGGCAATGGCAGGAAACGCAAAGGTGCTAAAAGAAGTAGGAGAGAAATTTCTGTGGCCGAAGAGGATCCCAAAGCCACCACAGAATTAAGGCGACCATCCAAAGGCGATGAGAGAAAGCAGAGGGGATCTGGGAGGAAGCAAGGGACCTCAGATGGCATGCCCTCCTTCCAGTGGACCCGGGTGAAGAGCACGCACATCCCGAAAGGCTGGTTTAAGGGTGTCTCTGGGGATATTGCCCTTGATTATGATTATGCTGTTCTTGAGCTCAAGCGTCCCCACAAAAGGAAGTACATGGAGCTGGGAATCAGCCCAACAATCAAAATGATGCCTGGGAGCATGATCCACTTCTCAGGTTTTGACAATGATCGGTCTGGGCAGCTGGTCTATAGATTTTGTAGCATTTCTGATGAGTCCAATGATCTCTTTTATCAGTACTGTGATGCTGAGCCTGGCTCCACAGGATCTGGCATCTATCTCCGTCTGAAGGAGCCAAACAAAAAGAAGTGGAAACGCAAGATCATTGCTGTTTACTCGGGCCACCAGTGGGTGGACATCAATGGCGAACAGCAGGATTACAATGTAGCAGTACGAATTACTCCTCTCAAATATGCCCAGATTTGCTTCTGGATACATGGGAATGATGAGAATTGCACACAAGGCTGAAGAGAGCCGAGCCTCAGTTCTGCTTAGCACCCTCACTGCCGTAGAGTGAAAGGCRGCCGCCACAGTGACTGGAAGAACATCACTCCACGCCAGAATGYCCTTGAACTCAAAGCTCGCAAGTAGTGCTATGGTGACTTAAGGAATGCTGAATTTCTGGGGGAGGGGTAGAATTGTCAGACAAAATATTTCTAATTGTAATCAACCTAGATACACACTTAAAATCCCAAACTATATTTATGTTTGCAATTGTGATAAATTCAAGTCACTCATGAGGAAAAAAATGGCTGCACCTGTTTGTCATTTTTTTTTCCCCAGAGGAAGGGTTGAAATATCTCAAACTGGTGTTATTAAACAATATCTATTTTTTTCCTATGGATTTACTTTTCTCAGGGTTCTGTTCCAATTCTTCAAATGTAAGTTGTGCATATAACATGTCCCTGTATGTGCAGAATGAACTGCATGAGAACAAAACATTATTCTGGCATTCTCTAAAGACCACAGGTCCATGTTGAAAAGCAGCACTGTAGTTGATGATGGTTAGTTTGGAAAAYTTTCTCTTCTGGTTGCTGCAGGAACACTCCCATGGAAATTCCAAATTTATGTAGCTGAGGGTTACATCTTAAAGAAAAATTCACTCCATTTCTCAGTAAAAACAGCAAAAGAGAAACTAACAAAAAAAAAGTGTCCATGTTTGGAAGAAGAAGACACATTTAGACATATTTAATGCCTATAAATGTTCTTAGAGAAGCTATAGAAATCTTAAACACATGCATTTGCCTTACAATTAATATTTGGAGAGCTGTAGGTTTAGTCTATCGTCAAATGTTTAGCTTTACCACTGGGAGAAGTCACTGGCTCCTGAAGTGGCTACTTGACAATCATTTGGAGYTTCACAGATGATATATTTTCTGGGTGCTAAACATTTCTTCAGTTTTTATAAATTACTTTTATACAAGTTCAGCTTCATAGATAGGATAGTATGTATTAGACTGGGAGTTGGAAATCTTTATTTTAGTTTGGCTTTATACAGTTTTGCAAAGTGTATGGTTTTAATCATGTTATATTCAGACTCCACCTCAACATGATTCACAGGGTTAACTAAAAATTTCTCCCAACTAAATTACAGCACCTTCTGAATGGTAGAGCTATCCTGTGCTTTATAAAAGATATCTTGTTAGATAGCAGCAGTAGTTYGCAAATAATTTTGTTCAATATGTTTGCAGAACCATCTATTTAATGAAGACACAAACTGAGCTTGACTTTTATACACCTTTAAACACAAACCACCTTCTTAAAAACTGTTGTTGATTGTTATATAAGTCTATATCTTTTATTTTATGTCAAGATTTTGAAGTACACAGAATTCTTATGGTGCTACATTAATCTAATTGCATAAAAAGATACTGTGCCTTTCTGATTGTATCCTTTGGGCTTCAATACTTTCAGAGTATTCACCACTGTATTATTTAATTTTTTTACCATAAATTTATGCTGACCAAAACACATTTTCTTCCTGTGCAGGAGAAAAAARTACAAGATTTTAAAATAATTTTTTTGGAATCTTTAAAACATGCTTTTGATGAAATRACATGATTTTAAATAACCCTATTTTTTTTTGGTATATAGTTGAAAGTATATAACCTGACACACTGAATGTGCAGGCAACTTTGTCCTATTATTGCCAAAGCATAAAAATTTAAGACTTGCTTCCATATCATAWCTCTAACAACATTCCATTCATTGGAAGAGATCTCACTTTAAAGGAAACTATTTCTTTCAGTGACAATCTTTCCAGGGAACACTCAGCTTTTCTTCCTTTATTATGTTTTAATTTTATTTTGTGTGATGGTTTGCAGAAAACTAATATTAATATTAAAAGTTTAGAAATAAATCTCTAAGATTTTAGGGTTAATTATTTTTTATTGTTGKTAACATCTCTATTAACATATGTGGCTTTGCTGACAGTAATTTTAAGTCACTTCAGTCCAGTATTTAATATTCTTCCCCTATGCAACAGATTTATAGTATCATTTAGTTAGGTCCGCAATGTTTTTCTTAAGCGCCTTTTTCCATAGTTACTGTGACAAATAAGGTACCACATCATTAATCTAGGTCCATGGATTTTTTTACAATTATTGTCATTGTTGATTTGGGTCTAAAACTGATCAAGGTAAAGGAGCCTTAGTAAATTCCTTGTTTTGTTGAGTCTTATTTAGGTGTACTCCTCCTCAGAAGAAATAAAATCTATATCTTTATCACTTTGGGAATTGGGAGCAAGGTAAGAATGAAAAATGTTTGATGTCAGCTTCTAAATGATCTTGTTATAATAATCATTTGTTGTAAATATTTCAACTGCAACCTGAGGTTTCCATAGCAGGTTGATAAAAACTCTTTCTTTTCAGAGAATAAGTACTAGATGCTCCTTCTGTAGTACTAAAAGATTAAAGAGGTTGGCCAGAGCAACATAAAAATTAATTTCAAACAAACAACCAACCAAACAAACCTCTGTGTCTCAGTGCCCATGCACAAACACATGCAAATACACAGGCTTGGAGACCATGGTTGTTTTGACTGAGTTTTGGTGTTGTCAGCACCTTCAGGCCAGGGAATGCAGGTAGAAGAAGACACAGACARAATGCTTTTCCTGTTGTCTCATCATGGTGGGTAACATTTTGGTCTTCCACTTGGTCAATAGAGAAATCCATGCTTTATGTAGGCATTGTGACTACCTACTACAGGGACTTCTGGAACAGTTCACAAATCAAGTACTTACACACAATCCCAGGAATTCAATGTCCTGCATAGACCTCTTGGTACCCATCACTGCAAATGGGACAAAAATTGTTGAGCCATGTCAGATTTTCTTAAAAACCTGCAGTTAYTATCCAGTTACCAATGAGAAAATATGAGGAGGAAAATATGATCCCAGTAGATTAGATCTTGCTGTTGTCTAGGACACCAGCAGCAAGGCTACGTTTCCAGTCCTTCTGATGTTTTCCTAAAGGATTTTTCGTCTCTCAGGTACCAGGCTGTACATAATTTGCTTTCATCAGTACCAATTCTTTTCCATAAGTGTTTGTATAGTATATGTTTTTGTTTAAYTGTATTCCTGCCTTTAGGAAAAAACAACTTCAGTCAAATCTCTTTTCTCCTAGAGGGCTACTGGAATTTATAAAGTCAACAAGTAAGTTTTTTTCAGGGCCAAAGATAAACCTCATACGCAAGCCATTAACACACCCAGACCAGCTTCTACAAGGTATTTGTGCATGTGTTTAATCTGAGGCTCTGAGACACACAGTGGAAGTCAAGGGGTGAAAAATTAAGTCGAAGTTATCCGCAGTGTGAAAAATTAAGTCAAAGTTCGCATTAACAAAAGAAAAGCACAACATTATGTAGGGAAATTATTTCTGTTATATGAGGTATAGAGTACCCAATGTTTTAATAATTGCTTAAAGAAGCTCCTTGACTTCTTAAGATTTACCATCTTAATTTTGCAGATTTATGTGTCTATATGGAGTATGAATCAGCATGAATATGGCTTAAATAAAAAAAGACCTCATCCACATGTGGAGGAGAGAAGCAGTTGGGGAKCTCTTTCTATTCTGCTGATAAGGGATGACCTGGCAGCAAATAGCAAAAAAAAAAGAGAAAGAAAGAACAAGTAGATGGTATGAAAGGGCAGGAAGGTGGAGATGGTATGCAAGGGATAAAGAAAGTGTGCAAAGTAACAGATGAAATGGCTGCAAGGTAGCAGAGGCACCTATTGTGAGAAAGAGTAGGCAGATGGTGGACACTTAATAGTATTAATTAAGATGTGAAATTCACAAATTTCATGACAATTTTTCACTGTTAAAGATAAGGCTTTTCTTCCCAGCCAACAGCAAGAAGGAAAGGGCTGTGAGGGGACTCAGGCTGTGGCAGGGCCTGCTAGCAGGCAGGGGTTTAATCCTGATCTACAATCCATGCCTGAATTTGCAGGGATTATACTTCTGTTCATTCAGGGTCCTTGGAAAGCAGCAATCTGTGTTCCGACCAAAAGGCTTGGCAGTATGAACCTCCCAGTACACTGGATCACCAAGAATGTAGTGAGCAAAGGGAGTTTCTCAAACCTGGCCTTTTTTTTTTAAGATTCCTGTAAAGCTGTTCTCCATTGGGGAAAAAAAATGAAGCAAAAAATCTCAGACTTAAGACATTTAAATGTTGGCTCCATTTTTTTGCATGCATCTAGAAATTCTAGGCAATAGATATTTTTCAAGTGTTTTCTGTTTGTGTTTGGCATCCATAGAAATTTAATCAACTGCTTCCAATTTTAAAGCACAGATTATTGCAGATAGTTCCATTTACAAATTCCAGGATTAAAGAATGACTGGGGCAAAAGAAAGAATGTTATTAAATTGAAAGCTTAAAATTTCACTCTAATCCCAAAGGATTTGGAAGTATATTTTGGTCCCCTTTGCACCAGTCTTTTGCTCCAAGTGTCAGAGCATTTAGATTAAAAACATCCAAAAGTAGCTTTGAGGACTCTTTCAGGTTCTTTGCTTTTTTAAGACTGACAGAAAACTTTAGAATATTTTTAACTGTGCAAAATGACAAGCCATTTGAGAAAATATATGCAAACTTTTGCTCTGTTAAGGTATTATACGATGCACTTATTCTGTCAATAAATATTTTCTGTTGTTTTTCTTTTCCTCTGTCATGATGTCGTTTGTTAGCCATGGTTGTGTTACACAAACTTCATTCTCTAAGTGCCTGTAATGATTTTTCAGYGAATCATCTGGGATTTGGTCTTACAAGATATTAATGTCTCTTTAAACTTGTTCTGGGAAAAAAAAAATCCTCCCCGTCTTCAAGATAATTACTCCATGAGCAAATTTGATGAGTAAAAAATTTAGTTCAGCAAGGAAATGACTCATAGTCTATGCCGCAAGTTATTAATTCTAAAATAAGTGATTAGTTCTGTTTCTGCTATTTGCTATAGTTGCACTTTCTGCCTTGGAGAGCTGTTGAACAAGGCCAAATTAGAAGTATGTAAAATATTATAATCTTGGTTCTTAGAATTATCTTAACTCTGTGCCCTTCAAACTGGTGCTGATTTTATCTCTGAGGGTGAAAGGAGAGATTTTTGGCAAGGTCAATAGCTGCTGGAAATATTTAATGGAAAGTTAAGAAATTATTGCATCTGTAATTAACAATGTGTCTAATACAAGCAATATTTACCAGGGGTCCGGCAAGGCCTTACCCACTAGCTCTTATATGGGGAGAAGTAAGTGCCACAGGGAAATAAACAGGATTGAAAGCTTTTTGACCTGGAAAAAAAGTCCTTTTGGGGCTGCTAACTGGATCTAAATCTTTTCATTGCTGAAATCTACTTTTTGCCATGATCTGGGCAAATGCCTTGGTGCCTGAGAAATGTCTCTCAGCYTCCATTCAGGGAACACAAACAGAAACCCAGGGGTGACAGCTGTGTCCCCTGCAGGCCATTCCCAAGCCACTGGCACRGATGTGGTTTCTTTGGTGGAAGATACATTCCAACATATGTTATGGATCACACACTCCCWTGGGCTTTGGGGGGCTTGAACTGGAATCTTATCCAAATGGCTATTCAGCCCTAAAATGTTCCCATACAACCCAAGTCCTTGTGCAGGTATTTTTCAGTCATACTCCCATTTCCCATAGTCTTTAACAAATGTTCAAAAAGCCTTCCCCAARTAACAGACGTGCAAATCATCCAAAGAGGCAGCACATTATGCTATTTATTATGCAGGTATTCCTGATGAATCATTCATTCTTTCTGTGTCACATATGTCTTTAGATCTTGATAACGGCTAATCCTTCACTTGTTATTGCTAAGAAAAGAAATCAGATATACTGGAAAAGCCACATAAATATTTACTTGTGCCTCTTGGTAATTATGCACACACCATACTTTTTGCAGTTGCTATGGCTCTACTTCTTTTTTCATGTGAAAGAGATTGAAAACTTTGGATGAAACCATATTGGGCTGGTTTTCAGACAAATTACTCAGCCGCCCTTTGGCTGCAGTTGCAGCATTCTCCCACCCCTCTGCTCCAGTTTAATTTCCAAATTTATGAATAAAATGTGTTTAAAGTTTTGCTTTATCAAAGATGAAAGCAGCCAGGAGACAGCACACAGCAGTGGAGCCTTTGTGGCTGTATCTCTCTGTGGACATTTTGAAGCAGGGAGAAGAAGAGGACAAGAGAAGGCAAAGGTGAAGCCCATGAACAGCACTGAAAAACTCAGTGCCTTACTGAATGGGAGAAAATGTGATTTCAGTTTTTTCCTTTTAGAAGGTAACACTAGTTTTTGTATTTACAATTGTTTCATGTTTTCTTGAATGATTCATCAGTTAAATATTTTTGGCTCTGTACAGGAATGAACCAACAGTAGTGGGGACACAAAATGGCCTTGAACACCAGCAGGGGCTTCCCCTCCCCAAAACACACACACTAAAAAGAATGCTAAATTACCCCAGAGGGAATTACTAGTAATACAAAGAGGGAGCAAAAGTCACCTCTAAGAAAAGTACTAGTTGAATATTTGGGAAAAAAATTTTATGCATAAAGGCAATGGAGGCTTTATAGCTACACATGGTATATGGGTTTTTCTGCACATGTCTGTGCAGGACATTGATGCATTCCAGAGCTGTGGTGAGTTACATGGTGAAAGAAAATCCACCTGCTGGTTGTCTATCCCAGCACCACGCCTCAGTAACAGGGACTTACTGTGCTCCCAAGCTCTCACTGCTTATTGTGAGTTTGGGCTCAGACCTGGCCTTCATAAACAGTGGATGTGAACAGAGCCTTCCAAGGGTGTGGCCACTGACATTTTAGGTTTTATATATTTTGCTTTGCATCTACATGGAGGATGTATGAAGCCATTTTTAATAACAGTGAGTTGAAACAGTAAGCTCTTGCAAAACAAATGCTGCATCACATTCTCCTCTCAKTTACAATGCTTAGTCTTGAAGGGAAATTTGACCCATCACATAGTGTATATATTTACTTGTAGAACATTATACACTAGCCATTTGTGACCCATACATTTCTTTTTCTGAAAAAAAATAAAAAGGAAGCCAATACTCAAAAGGGAAAGTAGCTTTGTCAGTGTTCAATTTACTGCTCAATTTACTTCCTTKCTTGCCAATTAACCTGGTACAACAGTGATCTGTGATCCAATAATGCTGCTCATTCAATTGAGGTGCTCGAGTCCTTCACTTCTTKAAACTGATTTTTCCTTACCAGATCACACTAGATAAAATCAGGCCTCTGTGAGAAAACAGTGTTCAAAAACTTTAAAAACCCCACAAAAACAGCTGCTACTAATTGTATTTCATTATTTCATATCAATTTCCAACTTCATTTCATTCTTTCCTGCCTAACTGGGATTCTTTCTAAGTGAGAGAGAATTCCACTTTAATTTTTTTTAACTGTGCCCATTTTGGATTTTTCACCTAATTGTCTACTCTAGCTCCAAACATCTGAAATTAAATTAAATAATGCCCAAGCATTGCTGTATAACAAGGAGCTTGGGTTGCTGTTTAAGAGAAGCCACTTCAAGTTGCTCTTGAGGTAACAGCTGCAAACAGAGAATGAAAGGCAAAATCACTGAAAGCAACCCAGTGTTCACAGCTCTAAGACAACACATCAAATCTGGAGCTGGCCTTGGGAAAKGCTTTTGTAAGCTTTGAGTCGACTTAAACACAGGCAGCCAGCTGAAGGAACAATCTTGTGACATCCTTACAAAACACCTCTGGGAAGCCCTGACAGCCCCTCCTGCCACAGATGCGGATGGAGGGGGAAGCCGCTGGCTCTGGACCCCAGCAACAAGGAAAGGGTTTTATCTCCTAGGCACATCCTGCTCTCCATAGGAAACTGATTTAATTTCACTGGTTTAAATGACTGCAAAAATAGCAATGATTTGATGCTATTAATCAAGTTATACTAACTGGGCTGCAAATGGCTCCTATCACAAGATCCACTGTAATGACAGTTTCAAATAAAAAGCAAACGATCCCTGACAGGGAGATTTGCCTGTGTGGGATCCACACGTGCTCAACACCTGCAGAAATTTGGCAGAAACTTGGTTGGTAGCTGGCTGTGGRTGAGGTTTATTACACCAGTTATTTGAGCATACTGCTAAGGTAATGTCTTGTTGCAGCAGCACAGCCTCCTAGGGCTAATCCAAGGCCAGAGCCTGGAAAAGAGCAGTTAGAGATGTTTCAGAAAGGTCTTGCAGCATTTCTTTATGTACCATTTGTGAAAGACAACATYACAGCTCTAGAGAAAGGGCAGACTCTCCACACTCCAGTACGTACAATGCACCCACCTTCCCTCCCCTTCTCCCCAGCACAATTAAACAGCACAAATTAAAAGCACTGTAAGTATTGGAAAGAACTCAGGACATGCCATGCTTCATTGTATCACTATGGCAGCCCYTTCTTTCATACTCAAGGAGGAGCCAGGGCTGTAAGCACAGCCTGCCTGCCAAACCCATGCTGGCCCTCATGAGCTCCTCTCTTGCCACAGCTGTGAGATCCCACATCCACAGCCAAAATTACACAGTCCTGCAACAGAGGGGTGCAGCCACCTACTTTTCAAGGCCACAATGTAATTTTCTTTTTTTTAAGAAAAGGCCAGGCTTCCAGGTAAGTATTTTTAAGCACATAAGAAGTCACATTTCTAGATCCAGAAGCCAGGTCCCTCTTCCTAATTTGAAAGGAAAATTTTTGTGTATTTTTAGGCTTGTCTGGCAACATTACTGCAGAACCAGCTCCTGGTAGAAAAATGATAAAGATAGAACTCAGAGGTACAAGACTGGTGGGAAAAAAAAGTTACCTATGCAGCAGATAATTGCTAAAATAATGGCTAAAAAAAYCCCCAAAACCAAAACAACAAAGTAAAATAACAGCCATTCTTAAAAAGATTTTAGAGGACTTTTTCCTACTACCTATTGGCTATAGGCGCCTATATGTGCATTTAAAAAATGTTTTGCTTTGTTCGGTACTGTTTTTATTTTAGTGAGATTCCAATGTCATCTCTTAGCAGAAGGCCTTTTAGGCAGCTCCATCATTTACAGTATTAGGATTTCAGCAGATAGTGTTACATGCYCTGGGGCAACTCAAAGGCAGTAGAGATGATGACGATAATTAGCAAGACTGGTTTTTTGAAAAACAAACAAACAAACAAACCCTAATCCAGATATTATGGCCATTTATACCCACAAAACTTTCCATGAGAGCAGAGCAGTTTGGACCTGTGTCCTGCCTCCCACTATTGTCCCTTCCATATTCACAGCTGTGGTGGTCTGAAATAGCTTGGGTTTTGGTGAGGATGGTTCTTTTCCTTGCACAGGTTTCTTTCCCCTGCTACCTGTGTCACATACATGTGTCAAGAATGAGTGCAACTGGCAAGGAAAAGAAACCTTTGCTCTCAACCTGTTAATGCTACCACCATCCTTATCTGAAGGCATCTGAACATGCTGYGTCCTGTCTCTTCCCTCACCTCTCCCATCATCCTTCAGAGACCTGCAGCTGCCTCTTGTTTCCGTCTCTCCTGCCAGGTGCATGAGCAGGCCACACGCAGGAGAAACAGAGTTTGAGATCCTGCAGCTGAGGATCTGAGGAGGATGCACAGTCCCATCTCCTCCAGAGCCCCTCTGCTCTGCCATCTTTGCAGTGTGCTGACTTCTCCCAGGACAGTTCCTGGTGCACAAAGGAATACAAACACATGAAAAGCAGGATGTGGAGAGACATTCAGCCCACAGCTTCCCCCTTCCTTCCAAATTTCTTCTTATTTTATAAAGATTTAGCAGTGCACCGAGTCTTATTAATGTCACAAAGAGTCCACTGGTAATGCTCTATACTGATATTATTTAAACAGTCAAATTTCTCCCTTTTAAAGCTTCTAAAAATTACTTACTTTTGGAATTTTTATTTCTGTTCTTCTTTTCTCTTTTTATTTTTTTCCAAAATGACTACAATGTATCCTGAAGGGCAATTGGTTAAACTACAGTTCTTCAGGAAGGTCTCTAARAGCACAGAGGAGCATAGGCTGCCCAACAGTGCAATCCTGCCAGGGAAGGCACAGTTGAACAGAGTGCAGAGAATACCCAGATTGATATCTAGAAAACTTGATTGGCAAGGGAAGTTTGAAGACAACAAGGGCATAAGCCAAAAGCATGACCATGATAACTGTCCAAATACCATCACTGCTACTGCAAAGAGCAAAGAGGGTGTCCCTGCGCACAGAAGAAATAACAGTTCAAGGTGCAGCAAGGAATAGTCAGGTAATACAGCAAAAAAACCCCAGCAACTYTTTCAGGGTGAAGGTGATTATGTTCTTCAGTAGTGTTTGGAAAGGCTGTGGAATGATGGAGGTCTTCTAGGAAAAACCTGCTTTGCATTATCCAGTTTTGGTTTTAGAGCAGGGAACTAGAGTAGATAAATGAGATTTCTTTCTTATCACCCTGCCTAGCAGTC
This sequence comes from Cardinalis cardinalis, assembly GCA_014549065.1. Lineage (NCBI taxonomy): Eukaryota > Metazoa > Chordata > Aves > Passeriformes > Cardinalidae > Cardinalis > Cardinalis cardinalis. The sequence goes on from JACDOX010000140.1 coordinate 1,694,291, forward strand.
TTAAAGTGGAACCTTCATGTGCTCTGACTGCATTGCCTTTGCAGTGGAATGCAGAAAGTCCATTTCTGTGTTGGTCTTGTTTATCTGTAGCAAAAAGCCAAATTTTAAATGAAACAGTATGCATAGTTATGGTGATCTTTTATATTGGCAATAAAATGCTTTGGCTAAGAGAAAAATATTGTATTTCCCACCAGAGTCTGTCCCAGGAAAGCACAGATTGGATCAGCTTAGCTCTTTAGTTTGGCTGGGGAAAAATTATTTCATTTCAGTTGCATCTCTCCTCCATCTCTGAGAGATCTATCAAAATACTGGATTATTTACCAGTTCAAGTTTCCAGCCACTGTAGGTTCAATTTCGAATGGAAAAGTGTGGCTGGCATGCAGAACTCTGCTACTAGAAAAAAAAATATTCTCAAAGCCTGCCAGCTATTTTAAAGGTCATTACATGACAGAAGCACATCATGACAGGCTCTTCATGTAAACTGCGCTGAACTGGGTTATAATCCATACATGAGACCATYTCAAGATTTCCAGAGCAACCACTTGCAATACTGCAGTGGTTACTAAATTTAAACTGGTTAAAATGTAAGTTAGGACAATTCCTATGTTAGCCTCTAAGGGKTAAAGGTACAGCAAAGACAGCATTGCTGGTTTGAGATTATTTTCCTTGCTAATGAGAGAAGCAGCTCATGGAATACAGCCTGGCKTAGGTTACTGCTTCAAGGGCTTGCAATTCTTTTGCAGTTCTCCGTTTCTCTAAAACATGCAGTTGAATGGAATGTAGCTGGTTTGCCCTTTTCTCAGTACACACTCCTCATCTAAAGAGACAWGGAGGTTGTTAGTGATATGTTTGCAAATTCTTGGAGGTATTTCTAAAAGCTGTTAAAAGAGGCAACCCACCCAGATCCAGCCCTCAACATCTGTTTGGGCGAAAAAAAAAGATGCTGTCTGGAAAATCCACAAGCCAGGCTAAATGACATAGTAGGATTAGAGTCAATCTTGATAATCAGTCATGAAGCTAAGTGTCTAAAGAAAATATTTTAACAGATACATAAGCCACTTYATTGCAATAAATAATTTCCAGGATTTGAAAACTGCAGGGAAATCAATCCTAGATACAAAGTACTATARTTTGGGTGGACAGAACAGTATAACYCTTCCAMAAATTACATTTTTCTTCACTGAATGTATATGTGCAAGACACATCTATCAAGACATAATATTGCATCTTAGTAATCATCAAGAATGTAACCTGTCAAGAAATGTTTTAGAACAGAAAACAACTCTGCACTTAGGAACCACAGGATGCACTTTTTTGGGATAACTGAAAATACTGGAGAAACCAGGTAGGCTTAAGTGTACATGGACACAAGTATTACCTGTCCTCCAGCAACATGGTTAAAGAGTTGTTCATGAGAAATAGGTTTTCTTGGTATGTCAGACTAAAGAGTGTGCAGAGCATTAGAGAATTATACACACACACACACATTAGTTTTACAATTGCTACTTACAATGCTAAAAAATAGCTGAGCATTTAAATAGAAAAATCTGTTTACTGTCACTATGTAATCTTTGTATATTACTTTGAAAAAAACCAGTATTTTTTGTATGGTCTCTGTTAATCAATGGGAATGAACTCTCTTCTCTGTACAAGGACCATGGTAACAAGGTGTTCTCATCTGCATGTTTTGAATTTTAAAATACAAAGTTCAAAAGAGAATAAAAAGTTATCCAAATGAGTAGCCTCACATAATTCCACATAAGTTTAGGAAGATGCTTAAAAACTGTCCATGCACGAGTCCAGATGCACTGCTGGGTGATGTGTMTACAAGTGGAATTGATGGAACTTTTGTGTCAACTCAAAATTAAGTTGAGTGTGTTGAATGCTGCCTTCCCTCTCTCCYTGCCTGGGCCTCGATCATGCCTTAGAGAGCAAAATATTTCAGCCATCCTGCAGGAATCACAGGCAGTCAAATGTTTTGAGAGAGAAGTGCATTTCCAGTACAATTTGCCTTGGAGCCAGAGGTTCTTTAGGCAAATTCTGCACACTGAAATCTTGAAGAAAACTAAAAGAGGCAAGCAGCTGGATTTCCATCAAGACTATTTCTGAAATGACAGTGATGAGAAAATAATTCAGGTGCAACATTGCAAACCTTCATAAAGAGAACTGCAATACTTGGGACCCCGGCAGCAAGGAAAAGTCACCAGATACCTGCAATCTGAAATGTATTTAGCTATCTATATTTATTTGTATATTTAAATAAATAAACAAWTAATATTTAAAATCAGGACAGCTCATGTCCCACAAAACACAGACCTGGGAAAGCTCAGTGTGTCTGCTCACCCCTGAGCAGCAGGGAGGATAGGTGCTGTCATGACGGGATGGAGATGAGCTGGGAAGTGGGGATTTCCATGCACTGCTGGAAACCACTCTTTTCAGGCACAAAGGGGAAGATGTGCTCCATCTCCCAAAGGCACGTCCACAGAAACAGATCCTAAACCAAAATGTCAAAGTGGCTGTGAACTTTTGTGCAAAGGCAGATTTAAAGATGCTCTATTACCTAAGCCAGAATTTGTAAAGTAAGACAATCGTATTTATGCAGTATGCTGGTCTCAGTGTTACTATTGCCCCCCTCCCCCTTCTTCCACTGTTAAAAACTTAGTTTTTCCATGTTTCAAAGAGAATTTATCTATTTTCTGTCTTGATGTTTTTCAAAACAAATTCAATCCTGCTCTTTTAGTCGGCTGGAGAAAGTGTGGGATTACTACAGAAAGGAAGAATCACTAAAAACCCCCTTGACTGATCAACTCAAACTGACAGGGTGTAATTACAGACACATCATAGACACATAAGGCATAATCTTAAAATTAACTTCAGAATTTAACCTGTCCTAYGCTTGCATCTCAGTAGCATTTTAAAAAATCTTTTTTTATTTTATATGCTGACACACTCAGAGTATGAAAGTTGTCTTTTAAAGCTTGGTGTCTGCATGCAGCTGTATATTGTTCTTGTACACAAAGTCTTTTTGCTGACATTTAATACCCATGCTGCAGGCCTGCAGCAGCTTACAAGGCTGAGGGCACAGAGCTGCCCCCACCCCTGGGGGGGTCACTCTGTACCCACAATATTTCAGTGCCCACCGCCTTCCTYAATTACAGACAGCCTGCAGCCCCAAGAACAAGAACACACCATTAATCCCCCACACCATTYCCTAGTGCATCCATCTTCTCTTTCCCCTCCTTAATGCAATACTATCCCCTCTCCCACACAGTCAACCTCTTTCCATACTTGGAAAGGCAAAAGTACAGACAAGGACTGTGGCAAGGTTATGYTCTTGGGAGGGCAGGGGAGGATCCCTCCTACCCTATGTCACCAGATCTTACCAGTCCCTGTACCTTCCTGGGAAACAACTTACCTGTCTCCAACTACCAGTTTAACTCTGAAACATTGGCTCAGATTGTGCAGGATGTGCCTTCATTGCTGCACTTAGTGGTAGGAAATYTCTGCTTCCAACAGATTGGGATAGTGCTTCGGCAGGACCTCTTAAAAGGATGGTTACCTTATAATTTTGTTATATTGAGGTAAATGGAGAAATCTCTTCTGTCATTGCAACAAGCCACAACCAGGTAACCATTGACACAGAAGGCTCATMAYTTTTATTAAGAAACMCATACTTTTATACTCTAGTTGGCTACAGGTGGACCTAATTGGTCATCCAATCAAAACACCCTCACCATTGACTAATTAAGAAATCACCCTTTGGTAAACAAATCTCCATAACACATTCCACATGTTCACAATACCAGGTGCAGCAAGTTAAGAATTGTTTCTCATTCTTTTCTCTGATCTCCTCACAGCCTTTCCTAGAATGATGCCTGGGAAAGTTGTMTGTTTCTCTCTSTGGCCAGAGAGCTGCTGCCACACTCTTCCATCATAATAAACTATATTTTGAAAATATGGCTCAAGCTTGGCCATGTTTCCACCATGAGCATTTTAACGCAGGTGCTTTACAGGGCTGTGCAGAGTGGGCATTCACCAACCTTCCACAGGTTCTCCAACACCATCAGACTACAGGTTTGCTCTCTTTAGTCCTTGCAGGAGATGGCACTTTTCTTCACTTGTTTCAGTTTCTGTTTCCAGTCCACTGCCTTTGCTAACTCCCAAAGGCTACTATTCTTACACCTCTAATTGCATGCAGAGATGTCTTGGGCAATGAAGCAAGCATCAAAATTCTGCTGCCCATATCACTTGCAGTGTTTAATTAAGGGAAAGGGAAGAGGTGGTGAAGCTTCAGAATCCAAGATCTGGAGCAGAAAAAAACAGCAATGCTGTCTGCTTTTGAGTATGTATAACTGCTCTCCTTCTGTAGTCCCATCTCTGAAATTCTTATTTCAACCCTTCATTACCAYTCCAGTGTCTGCCACTTCCCACACTGCTCACAGCACTAGCAGTATATAACACATGGAAAAAAGATTTTCTATTTTAATAAAATTTCTGATATACTTCAGGTCCTGGAAGGTCTGAATGACTAACTCAGCTTATTATCTTTATGTCACTGACACTACTCCTACCACAAGTTTCACTTGGCTTGCCTAGGCATTAAGAATTATTGGGTTGTCTTCAGGCTGGTTGCACAGTCAGGCTGCTACCTGAACTTCCATTCTTAAGATATAGTAAGGCAGCTGCTAAGGCTAATGACTTGCCCTAAAAACAAGCAGGAAAGTCAAGGGCAAAAGCTGTTCTGGGGTGGGGGAAAAGAGARGGAAAGGAAGATTTGTTCCGATTTGCTTCGATATTATGGGGTACTACTTACGGGGGGCAGACAACATTTAGTTCATGAAATGTCTGGCGGCCGTGGCTGACATTGTTTTGTCTTTGTGACGTGAACATTTGCTCCTGCCCCTCCTTCCCCAGCTCTCATCCCAAAAAAGAGCTGCATGCTCAGACAACTTACTCTGCATGGGGAAGCAAATCTTCCTTTCCYTTTCTTTTCCCCCACCCCAKAACAGCTTTTGCCCTTGACCTTCCTGCTTGTTTTTAGGGCAAGWCMTTAGCCTTAGCAGCTGCCTTACTATATCTTAAGAATGGAAGTTCAGGTAGCAGCCTGACTGTGCAACCAGCCTGAAAGGCTAAGGGGGTCCCCAGGATCTTAGAAGACAACATAGAGGTTTAGTTCTCACCATCCAAGCTTTCATCTGTGAAAACACCAGCATCAATCCAGAAGCCATCAACTCAAGCTATAGATTTACAGTCAAAATTTTCAAATAAAGCCAATTAAAAGTAATGAACAAATAAACAAAGGAGTGGAGTAGGAGGMAATTCTAACTCCAAACATTAAAAAAAACCAAAACTCATTCTGCAGAATGAGTTGGATTTTTTTCAAACTTCTGCAATARGCTAAATTCAGGTTCTCCAGGTGTTTACCACTCCTTAAGGCACTCAGAGCTTAAGGAGGAGCTACAAAAGCCTCATGTGGCAAGAGGTGCCAGCTTTTCAAGAAGTCAGCACATAGGTCAATAAGAACTTGGATAAGGGACATATCAGCTGTCTGAAATCTGTCCTCCCCTCATGAAAAATGCAGGGGAAGSAGACAGTTTCTTCTTTCTGCAGATGGGAGCACTCCTTTCCACCCACTCTTCCCTACAGCTTGTATTGAAAAGTGGTTAGTCATAGCAGGACACAGACACGTTCGTGCCTGGATGAGGAAACTCAGATGATAACAAGAACAAGTTCTTGTCTGCAGGCCAGAAGACAACCACGTGGTTGCCTTGCAAGCCAGATTTTATAATTCCTTTGTGCTAGGGAGAGCAAGTCACTTGTTTAGCCTTAGTCAGCATCTGGGGAAATACACTGGTTTTACTTCCCACAGTGAACAAACTTGTGCATGCTTTTCCCCCAAGCTTCCTTTCCCCCAGGCTTCTATTTACTCACAGGATAACAAATCACACAGACCCACACAGACATACACACACATGCAAAACCAGACACAGCTGTTGGTCATGACATCTACGGAAAACTAACCAAAATCAGGACAAGGGCTGTGGACATGGATGAAGCTAATGCAGAAAGCCAATTGCTCTGTSGTAAGGTAAGGGCATGTACCTGGCAAGGAGAAAATCCTCACCCTGAGGTCTGGCCCCTTGCAACATGTGATGTTGTAAACATTCATTTGCAATTCAGTGAGTAGCAGCTCATATTCTCAATTTCAGTAAGACTAATGAGCTGGTCTAAATATATTTACTTGTTTGGTTATGATTCTCCTCTGAAAATGCTGTCATCCCTTTGAGAAGACATGCACAACACAGTGGTAAGAAGTCAAGCATTCTCTGCACTTTGGCAGGCAAGGTAGGAAAAACCATGGTGAGCCTTTCTGGGGGTGCAGTTACTGACCTTGTTTAAGTCCTTGTGCTCAAATAGAGGAAACACAGAAATTTGCTGAGCTTTACCCATTTTTAATCCAGAAATTTGGGATGCAACTGAGAGCTCATCACAAGGCTGAGATATAAAATCGATGCCCCCTTTATCCTGCCCTGGGGCACTGTGAATCCTGCAGTGCCAGGTGATGGCACTATGACAAGAGGGTTCTGGGGTCCCCCAAGTGCAGCCCTGCCCTCCACCCACCCTTCCACCCAACATCCTTCCAAGGAAGGCCTTTATGGTCCTGGGGCAGTCCCTGAGCCCAGGAGGCTCAGGGGGCTGTTCCTACCCGTGGTTATCATACACTRAGCACAGCTGAAAACAGCTGGGAATGGTAAAGAGATGAAATTACTGATGGGGTTATTCAGATACATAAAAGAAACTATTAAAAAATCCTCTAGCACACCCCTGGTAATTAATTGGTTGCAAAATTGGCACAATGAGGGCAGAAAGCTGTGAATGTGGCACTTAGGGACATGGATGGGCAGTGGAGGTGGCAGTGTTAGGTTAACAGTTGGACTCTATGATCTTAGAYGTCWTTTCCAATCTAAATCATTCAATGATTCTATAAAAATCATTCCCATATGCAGCAGACTCATCAATCAGTGTCAGGACCTAAATACATTCTTCCCCTCTCAGACTATATTATTGTGCTCAACATCTCAGTGAGTATGAAACTGGCAACAAGATATTTACTTTGATCAAGGTGTTTATTGCATCTCAGAGGGCACACATGCACTGGGGATTTTTGTTTTTTGGGKTTTTTTYTTTGTTTGGGATTTTTTTTAAACTGAAATACAAAGAAAAGCCATTTTGAAATTAACTTTTTATAGAACTTTCCCATTACAGTGTATGTTATCCCCACAGCAAATTCAGATACAACCACTTTTAATGGTACCATACATTGATTAAATAGTTCATTTGAAAGACTTTAGGYGAATATCTTTCCAACCCAATATGCTTTTACAGAGAACTGCCAAGCCACTTGTAACACTGATCAACAGTGACCTTATTGAAGAGTCAAGATCTTACACCAAGCCATCAGCAGAAACAGTATGAGAACAAATAAAATTAAAGGAACACAGTATGTACAGTAAAGGGCATGGATCTCCGGATCAGAATTAAATCTAATCACCAATAGTACAAAAGCTACTCACAGCGCATTCGGGGCAATGAGAAAACACTATCCTAAGGCATACACAGGTAAGCACTAAATTAAGAGATGTACAGAAGAACTGAACAGAGATGAGTAACATCACTTGTAATGTTTTGACTACAGATATACCAAAAAGTGCTCTCGTATTTGAAATCCCTTACTGCCAGCACAACTAGGGTTGCTTTTTCCCAACTACATGGAGAGAAACTGACCYTTTACTTATTTTCAGTGCGTTTAGCAAGAACTGATAAATATGCCAATTATAAATGCAAAAACTTAAACAACCAAAATAGATTTTAAAATAAAAACAGCAATAAATATGGTATTCTTTCAGATATGGTTTTTCATTCTTGGTAAATCATTGAAAAAGTATTTGTTATGGAAGTTTTCCTTTATATTACTTTAAATTATTTTAACATATACAGTGCCACAAAAATAAAACATTTTTTTCACGACAATTGAGATTCTCCTGTGACTGGAAAAAAAAAGGTATTCTGCACAATTTTGTAAGTATTTTCTTTACTATCTGGTATTATCACACTATGTTTTGTAACAGATAAAGGAGAAATTGAGTCCTAGGGGAACTTTGRGTGTCCTCAAAAATTATATACATTGAAACCTTCAAAAACCACAGACATTGCTCCAAATGGCTCACCAAACAACAGCTGCATAATCTGCCCCTGTGGGATAGGTTCAGAAAAGCACTAGAAGGCATCAGAAACATACATCCATTGTTTAAATTGTAAAACACAAATAACCCAAGTACACAAATTTTGAGAGAGTAGGGATAACAGCTAAGGTAGTACACATTCCTAATGTTCACTTTCACAGCTGTGCTACACGTTTCAGGAGGAAGAGAAAGTCTGAGTAAGCACTGGGTTTGGTACTGGTGGCTCACTGAGAAACTCTGAGCATCCATTTGTAGTCTCCAAACTCATGTTTTTAGCATCCAGTCAGAAAAAACGCAGCTGTGAACAYAGAAAAGTATTAGATGAAAACTGATATAACGAGTTAGTAAAGCATGTTCTACAAAGAGCACGAAATCTGCTCGTCTCTCYACACCTCAAAGGATTTACCATCAGATTCTAGTGAAGTAGCAGTCTTCCCACAGCCAGTTATGAATCTCTCTATTATAAATGCAAGTTGAAAGCAGTGAGTCCCAGCAGTGGTGTATCTCCACTCCTGGCTGTCTCTGCCAAGTGCCAGGTACACCTCTCTGGGGCTGGAATTTGGAGAAGGGTGAAGTGGGACTGGGAGATGCCTGCTAAGAGCAGCCTGAATCACTGCTGCCAGCTCCAGTGCAGAGTGGGCTCAGAATAAATTTTAGAATTAAGTTCTAGGAAGGAAGAAAAGTGACTCATGAWGAAGGCTTTAAAGTTATGTAATGATTGTCCTCTCCTCACCTTATTCTAGACGCATTTTTCTAGACTTAATTATAAAATGCATACCTTATTTCTGCATGATTATTTTTTAATTGGCTTAAGTGTTTAATTCAATTTTATACTCCTACTTGGCCCTCCAGAACCATCAGAATAATGTTTTGGCCTTTAYTTCCTTCCATTATGCAGTACTGTTTTTTGCTTCTCCTCCATTTTTCTTTGCATTTACTCCTCTGTTCTTCCCCATTATTGCTCCCCACAGTACTGCTCAGGACCTCATGGCCTTAGCATTCAGAAAATGCTCAATTTTTCCAGTGCCTTGAAAAATTGCATGGCAGGGTAGGGCATTAGCTGGCAGCAGTAAAGAGCTGCAAACAGCTGTCCCTTGATGACAAGAGTATGTAAGCTTTTCCCCTTTTGACACCTTCATACCCATGATACCAAATCTGTTCCAACACCCACAAGACTGGAACAAGCCTCTTCCCCACCATTTGCACCTCAGTATTTGTACCCTGCTATCATTCTATGTGTTTCAGGAATAACTTCAAGAAAATACCCAAACATGAATGCTTGGACTGAATGGAAACAAGGTGAAAAATGGAAGTTATGCACTGAAGATACTTTTTTTTTTTTTTTGCCAAAAGCAACTGTCAGAAAAAGTTTATCTGTGAGTCAAGATTTCAGGCTAAAGTTAAGAGTGTGGACAGAGAATTTGGTTTTTGATACAGTGCATGTTTCTAGTTCTGCAGCTGCGATTTTATCTGTCATATTCAACCTAAACATCTGTGTGCCAGACATGTACCATGTGTGACACACTGGAGCAGGCAGCCACAGAATACCTTATCGTTTACAAGAAATCCTTGATGTTAAGATCCGCTAATGGGTCCTTTGTTGGAGGTTTCTTGGGGCTCTGAGTAGCAGGAGTTGGGCTTGGAGAAAGCTGACACACGCCAGCCGGGAAGGCAGGAAAAAAACAAAGCAGACAAGAATACACAAGCGTTAGATAGACACAGGCAGTTCTCACACAAGCACATTGCAAGCATAAAAAGTTCGCATTTGTCTGCAAGTCCAGCCGTTTTGCTCAAGCATTGTTTGGATTCCATCCTTACTACAGGGTTAACAATGTTTGGCAGGTTTAGTGGCTAGGCTATAGATACTGCAGATTCTAATTAGCATAGCTTGAGATCCCTCCCYCCCTGTAAAACAGAATGGCGTTAGAACCTTCAACCCAGCCAGAAGAGACAATTGTTAGATGTTAAAAACAAGGTTCAGAGCAACTAGAGTGCMTCCTGCAGGGTACTGAAAATCTCTGTTACTGGCAGTTATGTACAAATTATTTGACATTGGTAACGTAAATAAGAGCCCAAAACAAACTGGAAATATGACTAGATCATACTGGGTTCCTCCTTTGATAGGTATAAAAATTGTCATTCCATAGAAAACATCAGTTTTGAAGTTCCATGCAAAACTTCTGACTATGATGGTCAAATGATTCTCCTACTCTGTCCTTACTCCTTCCCATTCTTACCTCAACTCAGGGCACAAGAGATATTTTATATATAGCCCTGGCACCTTGATGACCACTCTTTCAGAAAAAAATTTCTGTGTCCCATCATAGCTTCTTGGTAAGCGCAGAGATAGTTTAAAGTGGGAGGAAAAGCAAGACTAAGTATATTCTTACTTACAGCAGTTTCAAGCTCTTTCTATTTTTACACAGAAAACCTTGACAAGCTTCATTGGGAATGTAGTTCCCTCYATAAAAATGGTGGTTTGCTATATTTTGATTGCTTAGTATTTGCAAAACAAGGGCAGCCTGGTTTCCAGGGTTACCAATGAGATTTTACAGCTGCAGAATCAACTTCCATCTCCCTCCTTACTTGAAAGGCAAGATGGACTTCTGACTCACAAAAAGAAAAATACTACAGCTAAATAATTTCCTGCATCTCCTTTGGAAAGGTTTTTTCTTTTCAGTGGCATTACAAACCAAACTCTATTTGAAGTAATAGCCTGGGACAGGTGTTACAGCTTATGCTGCATCGCCTGCTGAGTGTAGCTATAGTAAATTTTGTTAGGCTGTGAACAGAATAGCAGTGCCTGAGAGTTCCACTCAGAGCTTTATTCAAATATCCTCCAAAAGCAGATCTTGGATGTAGTTAGCTGCRGGAGACTTTTCAAACCTGTTCCATTGGTCTCATACATGGCAACTGAAAAAAAAATCCAGGTGGTTCATGTGATTTGCTGCAAGGCAGGCAGCTGATCCTTGGCCCAGAGCTAGAGCTGAGCTGAGCTAATGCACACACACACGAGCTACTTTCTAGAGACACGGAGAGCAGTTAAGCATTGGTGCAGCAGCGATGCTCACCTGTACACCAGGGCCAGCGGCGGCTCCAAACGGGGGCCTCATCATGGGCTGCCCGTACATCACCGGCTGCTGGGGCATCATGGGCACCCCTGCACCTGCTGGGGGCTGCAAACCAACACCGAGTCAGCAGGGGCTGGGTGAGAGAAGGACAGCAGTGTAGCAAAAGAGACTCACCATCCCAAATGCTGCTCCTGGCTGTGGGACAGGTGGAGTACCTCCTGCTGCAGGAACAGCACTTGCTGGAGGCACAGCTCCTGCCTAAAAAAAAAAAAAAAAAAAAAAAGAAGGGAAAAAAGCACAAAAATCTAACAGCAACCATCTGGAAACCACACAGAATCTCTAGCATTCTCAAAGCTGCTCTGGAAAGTAGGACTGTTATGCAGCACATATGCAGCCTCAAAACCACAATGCTTCAAAGAATGAGAGAGCTGAATGAGTCCTTATGCTCAGCTTCTTTCTTCATAAGAAAGCAATGGTGACAGACTCCATTCTCTTGAACAGAGTCCATTTACTRACTACAACTCAAAATAAGCCCAAGAAAACACAGAGTTTCCTTCTCCTTCTCATAGTGTAAGAAAGCACCCCAATTTCATAACAGCTAACACACTATGACACTTACTGTAGCACYGTATTTTAGTAAAAGCTTAAGCAGATTGTAAAGCTAAAGGAAATAGCTGCTATAATTAGTTTACAGTGAAGAAAAAATAATTATGTACCAAGRTTCATTGAAGTTAAAGGATAAGTTCACATACTTAAACCACAATCAGAACCATGACCTACTTTACTAAGGATAGTTTAGTTTATCTTGCTATGATTTTCATTCATTTTGGTATGATTTTCATTCAAATAATAAAAGGCAAAAAAAAGAGGTTATTTTCCACTACAATTCATGAAGAGAGAACTGTTAGTTTAGTAGTCTGACTGAATATACAGCACAAGAGCACCTTTAAGAAGGCCACCCCACCTCACTTATCTAGCACAGCCTACACATCATCCCTTTTGGCTGCCTTCTGTGTAACTCCCATGCAGTGTCTCCTTAYAGCCTTGAAGGCATCTAAACCTTTCCTTTTCACGGATATATACAATCCAAATTATTAACAACTCTGAAGAGAGGAGAAAGTATTCAGGGAAGAGATATAAAAAGGGCAGTAGGACTTCATTACTGCTCTCGTATGTCCTAAGCACACTGGCACAATTTCCCAAGCTGTTACAGGAGCTGTATGGTTGTGCCTGTGCCTCCACATCCTTACCACCCACCTCGAGTCAGTAACATCCCACAACACTTGGAGAGCAGCTAGCACACTTACAGTTCAAAGGAGAGTGTGYCTCTGGAAATCTGCTGGAACTGTACAGTCCACTTCTGTGAATGCTGCCTTTTAGTGCCCTTGGTCGATCCTTGCTTCCAGACTAAAACATGCCAGTTTCTTAGGAAGCTGGAGTCAAGATAACCTGTCCCAGACTCATTTATCAAAACTACTACATTTTCTGGCTAAGAATTTATGAACTCTATTCCAGTCTGAAAGTTTCAGGGGAGCATTTCAGTTAAAAACTCTACTGTGCTAGCAGAGTCTCCAAACTACAACCAAGATCTGGACAGTCAGGTATGTAAAGCAAGAAACTAAACCACACAGGTTAATGACATCAGATGCAGTGATCCAACTRCTTTTACAGGAACACATTGTAGCTCAACATCCAGTCAGGCAGATGCCAAGAAAATGGCCATACAAACTGAATCTGCTCCTGCCTCTAAGCACAAGGTCACTTCAGGGGATCGGGTTTGATGTAATTCTGCTGATTTTAATACTGGAATTAAAAGTTCACAACAAAGGGAAGAAGTGACCWAAACTTAAGAGGTTCAATAGTGACACAAATAAAATCTTTATTTTTTTCATTCATATTTATTTTGCCTGCAGACCTGGGTTTCTTTGCTTTCAAAAAGTACCTAAGTGCATGATTCTGAAGGAATATACACAACACATAGGTTTCATTAAATGCTACCAAAACTACCCAGCTTCCCAGAAAGACCAATTACTTCTCAGATGGTAAAATCACTACAAGATCAGACWGATGCTGCAGAAGCTCAAAATTTCAGGCAGTACAAGTCATCAGGTAGTTCACATCAAAGTAAAGCARTAAAGAGAGTTTTCAAGCTTACAGYACAGAAATGGTTAATCRCTACTGCCATATTCAACCCACTGGCTGAGAAYTGTCTGTTGGACAGACAGTTCAAGAGGARCTGTGTTAGAAGGTTCTAGCTAGTTTTAAGCCAGCAGTAGTAACTGTTGTGCAGGTGAGTGCTGTTAGTATCTTCATGTTTAGTAAGTGTAGTAAGAGGTCAAAAAACAAAAAATTCACTTACACTGTACAGTATTGCCCAGCCTTTCTATCAAGAAAAAAAGTTGATGTTATAACTAACACATTAAGTGAAGTACAGAGAATTCTTGTGTCTTCAATAACATTATGGAACRTGCTCAGAGTCATGTTAACACCTGACTGTGGCAGCAAGGAACTGAACTGGTCATGGTCCCCATTCAGAGTTCTTTCTTTTCTTTGCCAACCCAGCCTTGTTCAAATGGAGGCTGTTTTAAGCCTTGTTAGACATTTGATGAGATGAGGTACTACTTCTCTTCAGAATACTTTTGTAGCTCACTCATTATCAAGTTGCTCTTCTTCCAAGTTTAGATTTTTAGCTCAATTTGACCCTCTTCTCTCAAAATTAGTGYCTTCTGATACTTTTTACAGGGTAATCTTACCTTTTCCAACTGCTTTACCCTGTTAAATAAGCTACCCACTCCTGATCTAACATCAGGTACTTGATCAGTATGAATACTGTGTAGTCTTTTGATCTACTTCATCCAGTAAAGCTTGTGGAAAACCTATGTACTTTCTCTCCTTATAACACATCAGCTTTGGATCAATAATGTTTTATTTTGAGCACTTGACCTGGGCCTGATCCTGGCCAGATCTACATGGCTAATCACACRCTTGGAAATGCCCACAGGTATTAAATGTACAGGTAGAGCAATACCTTGATACACAAGCTAGTGTATTTTTCAGTTACTGCTCAATGGTTTATTTATACTCACTGTAAATGGGTTCTTAAAAAATGTGACTTGAAACACTCATGTAATTTACACAGAAGCAAACTCTTTAGCCTCAGTAGATGGAGCAGTCCCTACAGGTATCACACAGCCTCATCAAACACTGCAAGCCCAAAACCAGTGCTGTCTATGGATTTGCCACCTACCAAAGGACCACCTGGGACACCACCAGTTGACCATGTTGCAGGTGCTACTTTGGGCTGCCAGTTCGCTCCTCCTGTTAACTTTTTCTCTCCAGCATTCCACTGCAGGTCTCCCCTAACAGAGAGGGAGAGAAACAGGCTATTACTTGCACACTTCCACAGTGAAAATGAAAAGAAGTTACAGCATACATTAGCATTAGACGTGCAGCTACATTAGCTTATGGTGTATGCAGTTATTAACAGAAAGATTTGCTTTTAGTGACACTCAGTTTCAAGGGTTATTAGCAGTAGACAGCAGAACACTCTAAGCTGAAGTCAGTTACATGGTTATGGCCTTTGTGGTGAGAATTAAAGATAAGTTTTACTTAGTATTGACTGAAGGTAACATATCACATATACCCTTGCAAAGTAGGAAGAGGGACTGCTACTGCCTATTCTACTGGGGCTAGGCAGGAGAGCTGCCTGCTAGATGTCTTTGAAAGGCCATTTCAGTGCTGGAAATCTTGCTCAGACAGCTGAAGAAGGAAAGCATTCAGTTCTGCAAAAAGTTGATAGATACAAGAGAAACAAATCATTCATAGAATAAAAGGGCTGCCGAAAAAACAGGTTTTGTTACAGGGTGCCCTACCCAGAATAAAATACACCATTTGAACAAAGTAGATTGAAGGAAGYTACATTTTGAGGCTAAACCTCATGATATCTTTGTACATAGCCCTCCCATCATCTCCACAGAGACACAAAACATCTTGAAGTCTTGCATAAAGAGGAAGGCTCAGGGCACAAGAAAGCAGTTAGATTAGGAAGACAAAACCGCAATGTTRTAAGTATTTCTTTTTGCAAAAAGAAAGTTATCGCTGCATGGAATGAACCTCTTTTCTATTTTGGAAGTATTTCAATGCCTACACARTAAGTACATCCAGCATCTGTAAAAATATAACAAAACTATTACATATTAGCATAGATTACTGAGGGGAGCTATAAAAATATATATTATCTGGACTATTAGTTCATTATAAGCTGTTTGGAAATCAGCCATCCAACATGAAAACAGTAATTTACAGGAAAAAAATATTCCTAACTCTCTGATTCAAGACAGCAGTTTTATAAGCTATATCAGGAACACTGAACCTTAATTATTCAGTGAACCTGTACAGAATAGAATACTTTCTTCGGGATTTTTCTGGATTGGGAGGCCAGAGCATATAACCAATTCATTGCTACTTAATAAACACTGAAAGAGATGTAGTGCTTTACACCAGAGTAGAAAACTTCTTTTATCTTTAAGCAAAGTTGAACTTACTTTTTAGAAGTAGTACCAGAAATTCCAAGATCTGAAAATTGTAKGGAAAAAAGGAAATAAAAAAGAAACCACACATTTAGAAAATTGGAGCCTGTCAAAGCAACAGCTTACATTTCATTGCATTGGGGCCTATCAAGAGCAAAAAGGTTTTGGCAGTCTCCATTTAGACAGAGTCAGAGGACTGGCCACACCTACCTACTCTTCAGGACAAACATCTGAGAAACCCTGCAGACGTCCTGCACTGGAGAAAGTAATTTTTGCTTCAACAGCAAACAAAAGTAACTACATTTAGGCCCACAAAATGCCAAGTTATTTAAAAGCACCAAACTATTTACCATGAATGGTAACACTAGTTTCTGTTCCTCATTACATATACAGAAATAAAAAGCTTTATTCTACATACACTACATGTGGACATTGCCTAAAAGTTTTCCACTGTTTTATCTGCTTGGTCACACATGGAAACTCCAAATAGCTTCTTTAATTACCCTTTGGAAGAAGTCTTAAGTTAAATTCTAAACGGTACTCTTCTCACAGGGCCATTATAAGTCCTGTAATTCATAAATTGCTGTTTGATTTTCTCCTCCAAACTTGGATATAGCAGGTGATTTGCAGAAGACATTTCAAGGGATGAAGAGTCTTGCTGACTTCCAAACACAGTATTTTCCYCCACACCTAACAGCCATGTCTGCATCACAAGATCAGTTACATCTTTGTTGTGTTGTGTTTACATATACTAAGGGAGTATTCATTTTATTCAACTCCAGCAGGATTACACCTTGGCCTAGGTGGGCTTCTGTAAGGTTTTTTGGAGGGGTTGCAGCTACTGATCTCTAATTACAAGGGCTCTAGCCCTTTTTCCTACTACAGGAAAGTACATATTTAAGATCAGCATTTTAAGAACGTTTGGTAATTTCTCTGCCTCTGCCTGTTCTTGAGTGCACTCATCACCCCACTGCTACTCTTTGTCTCATTAAACATGAAGTCAGCTATTTGTGTCCACCTGCTTTGCTGCTTAAACCACCATCASACACTTTGGACAATTTTCACCTTTTCATCTATTACAGAGGGGCACATCCATTAGGATTCTGATGTGCCTCTGAAATGTAGCTGGGATGATCAGATATTACAAATCACACCTACCAAACAGATGCCATTATTTGACTCAGATCCTGGGCTCCAAGAAGGACAAACCCAGACGAAGCGAATCACCTGTCTGAACCAAGCCTTATTCCTGCTGATAGCTTYCCCAGTTTCCACACCAGAACAGGAGGATACTGAAGCAAGCTAAAATAGACAGGTATTTGCTCCATGGAAAAGCAACATGCATGCCACACCACTTAAACCCAAAATTTGTCACTTACTGCCTACTAAGTTTGCGAGAGATGAATCAAGATCGCTCCCAAGGCCTTTGCTTGCTGCTGCAGCAGGGACTGTTGCTGTGGCTGTAGGTGCTACAGGTTGACCAGAAGGAACCATAGTTGGCATAAGAAGGTCACCTAAGCCATCAAACACTGGAAGTRAAAGGAAAGTGAGTTAGAACAGCAGCTGTGATCAAAAATGCACTGTCTGCTACTCTGCTGTTGCTCAACGATTACAGCACAGACGAGCACACCACAAGTCTTCCCGTAACACCATTGGACATTGAAAGTAATGCCAACAAGGGCATGCATGTCATTTTACCAGACACTGAATGTACAGTAATCCTCAAAAAACTATACCAATGAAAACTAATATGAGAAGACATGCCTAAAAAAGGGATTTAATTGGAGCATTGAATCTACATAGATACAACACCACTTCCACATGACACTATTTTTCTTACAACCATCCTTACAGAGATGTCAGATACACACACATTTGTCAGGAGATATTCATTTAAAGGTTTTTAAAATGAACATCTTGCTGCAAACACCAGTCAGAATTACTGTGGCAAAGGCAGTCTTATACCTTGACATCTCACAGCAACAGGATTGGCAGTCTCAAGATGTTACTATTCACTTGCAAGCAGCAGGGAAYTGGGAAAACCTACTAACATCTTATGAGATCAGAAGGAACCAGAACCATCCACACAGACAGTGCTATTCTCCTTAGTCCAGTCATCTAACTCAGAAGTTCATTTTTTAGATCCCTTGAAGTCAAACTGCTTGGTATATCTCATGCCTGAGTTCTATCTTCTGATCTGTATTTGAGGTACATGCTAATGTTAAACCAACAGGGAGGGGTAGCATGTGCACTGGCAAGCAACCAAATAACCAAGCAGCAGTATTATTTCCATCTTTTTTTCTTGTACGGTTGTAGAACTCACCAATTTTAAGTTTGTAGCAAGGACCCAGCATGAAAAATATAGAATGGAAGAGATGCAAACAAAATGATAGCAGTGATAAAGTTTAAGCTTATAGTCAGGCAAAGAACTCTAGGGCAGTTTCTGTTGTGTGTGCCCTAAGGTGCCATGYAGCCTTCAGAGCACTATCAGAAGCAGTGGCAACATGACTTGCCTCTATACTTGATTTACAGAGTAGAGTTTTCCTTGTTTGTGTAATTCCTGATTCATGCTATCAAGCACATGCAAGGATGATGTATACACTAGTTTGTCTTTTACTGACATGGTAGAATAAAAAATGGGTACAGAGAGCTCTTGGGCACACACCGGCCTTATCACCACCCTGAGGTTCTTCCAGTAAAAAAGAAAAAGGAGGTCACTGATATTGCCTGTACTCAGAGTCTAAATACAATGTCATTAACTCATCTACTACACAAAATGTATTAGAAAATTCACAGGAAGCAACCCTGTAGCTCACCTGATGCATCAAATGAACTGCCAGTTGTTGGAGCTGTTGTCCCAAAAGCTGCATCAAAGTTAGGCTGTAGTAATCCAGTTTGAGCTGGAGTGACTGGGGATGGTGATGGAGAGGGAGCAATAAAGGAACCTCCAAATCCTTTAAAAACCACATAAGAGAGGTGAGGACGTTAGAGTCAGCCTTGTTAGACTGTTTACCAAAACATCAGTCTACAGAGGGTGGAATGATAAAGTCAATTCTTACTAGGCCATTTTAAACTAAAGAATATTTCAGCAGCCTATGTGARCTTCCCTATGTTTATTAGGCTCACTTCAGTATAATGGAACCAAGAGGCCYTCGTAACCCAAATCCTAGCCCAAAACAAGTCTCATGCTCACAGTAGCTAACACTGAATATGGAAAAATGCACTGGCATCAGAGATCTGCCCTCATCTCTCCACAGTCTGTTCTTGGCATGAGTTTGTCATGGAATAATGCAGGTTGGAAGGGATCTCTGGAAGTCAGCCAGCCACACATCCTGTTTTAAGTCAGTCTAATCCAATCAAGTTGCCCAGACATCTGCCTTAGCACCTTCAAGAGGAGCTCTTACTGGCTCTCCGGGTGGCCTGTTGTCATATCAAACCATTACAGYATTTAATGAGTTTCCCACACACATTTCCTTTTTTTACTATCTTTGTGCACCTCCAAGAAGAACCTCCTCTGCATGCTCCTGTGAATTTAGACATCTCTAAACATCCTTGGCCTTCTCAGGGCTGAATGAGCCCAGTTCAGCCTCTTTCCATATGCCATAAGCACAAGTCATCATCTCTGTGGCTCTCCCCTGAACTCACCCTGGTATGCTCCACATCAAGAGATTCTCTAACACATTCCAGACTACCCATGCCCAGCTGCATTCCCCATCTCCCTTCCAGCTTGAGCTATGGTGGTTCCAGTTGCCCTAGTGCCAAAGCTTGTGATAGTGATGCTTTCTCCAGCTGCCTAAAAGAGGCTTCCTCTCCTTGCCTCTTCTTGAGGAGGGGGTCTGCAGCAGATACCTGCTAAAACACTAGATCATCACCCGCCCACCTGCCCAAGGCAAAGCTCAGTGCATTAAAATATCTGCACAAAAGTACAGATCTCCACAGAACCAGACCAGAAGCAGGTTGACCAGATCTAGGGATGACAAAGGCAATTCACTGCAGCAATTCCTAAAGTACAGGAACCATCTAAAGAGCCTGTCTTTCCACTTTTCTGAGTGAGAAAAAGGAGTCTGGCAGAAAGGTATRAGCCAATACCCATTAATAAGGTTCTGTTTAAAAAGTTCTGTAAGCTTTTGCAAAGTCCCATAAAGTGTCTGTTTTTCCAGCTACAGAAGAGAGGACTCTCTAGGTTCTGGTGAGGATTTGTATGATGACAGGTCTTAATTTGATGGCTTTTCGCCTTGCACAATTGAAGAGAAATGCCAGGCACAGAAACTATAAAAATTCTTTAATGAACTAAGTTCCTAGTTGTCTAGAGATTGCACAAGACCCCAGGAAAGGCTGCAGATACAGCAGCAACTGAGTTAGATGTGTTGTGTGGACACCCCCAACTGCCTGATTTTGGGGTTGCTTTTACATAGTCAAGYAAGATTTCATATAAGAACATGTTATTTGTATACATACTAGGACATACAAGCACACAGTTTAATTGGATAGAAAGATCTAGAAGGGAAAATGGCTAGACTGTTTTATTTATCAGGAAAGTTCTGGTTTTGTCTGCTGAAAGGCTTAGAGTAGGAAAACATTTCTTCCAAATTTCCTAAGCAAGCCAAGAAGGGGCAGGAACTCATTTGACAGCAGAACACGCACGGCAATTATGAATAGTAAGTATACTCATAACATTATGCATATAAACACTTAGTACAAGCAAACACTCATAAACCATGAAGGACACGCCTTCAGCCATGATATGAACTCCAGACACTCTTAAATTTAAAACTGGATTACCCTGCAGGCTATACATCTGCCATTATCTAGAGTGAACAAATGCTTAGCAATATGCTACAATGTTTATAGACTCCCTCTGTCTGCCAAAAAAATAAAATCAAATCTACTTGGAGCCCTTTGGAATGTATATTCAAAACATAAATAAAATAAATTTTAAAAAATCATCAATTCACCCCAACTGCTTCAGGTCTGCTTAAGTATTTAGAATTAGAATATCCCTTTTATAATTTAGGTTTTGATTTAATGCAACTCATCAGATTAAGAGTGCACGTTGCTGAAGTTTAAAGCCATCTGGAGCACAATTCCTACTTGCATTTGAGGTTAGTAATGGATAATGACATAAAATATTTTGTACTGTAATGTTTGCATAAGCAGAATTAGAATTCTGTCCAACAACCTTGTTGCACCCAGTCTCCTGATAGCGCATGTAACTGCAAAAGACTATCATGTTCCAGAATCTATTAGTTAAAATTTGATCTATGGCCTTAAGACATCTATAAACATCTTACGACATCTATACTACAAAGACCTATCAAAGAAATATGAAAAAAAAGAGTAGTCTTCCACCTTAAAATCTGAAGCAGTCTCTCCTAAAGCTTTAGCATGCATTTAAGAATCTGGCTTGCTGATTGAGAATGGATGTATGCTTATTACTACCTAGACAACCTCCTTCATTCCTGTGGCACAACTAGATATGTCCACACTTTGAGAAGATACTTGAAAACGTAGTGATAACCYACCCACCAATTCTACAAATTGTGCCAGTTTTGGCTGGGGTAGCATTAATTTAAACCATGACACAAATTCCCCTTCCAGAAACATGGGGGAATTTAAGACAAGTCTTCAAACCAGAAGTGCATGTGTTGGGATTTTGCTCTTTACAAACTTCAAATTGGGATGGGGAGGAGTCACAGCTGTACAGCTCAGCCACTACAATACATGGTATAGCACAAATTTTGGAGAGTAATACACAAAGAATTCAGCTGAAGCTGCTTACCTGTAGGGTGCAGACTAAAATAATACAGTTATCCAACCTTTGATATAGGGTGTGACAGTGGTGAGAGACCTCATCTCACCCAGTGTAAGRAGAGGGTCTCTATCACTTCTCTGTCCTTGTGCTCAGAAAACCATGGTCACATCAACCCACCCTCCTTGGCTAAATGCAAGACTGCTACCAAGTCAGTCATTAAAGCTACAAACATTTAAGTGCTCAACCAAATTAAAGAAAACCAATTGAATGAACTCAAAGTTTAATTAGCAGTAAGGAACAAGAAGCATAGCCTGAAATATTGCTTAACTTGAGTACTGCAACAGACAGCCAAAGAAACTTCATGAAGATGCTCATACCCAGTGAACAGTACAGAAAAATAARGCTGTGTGGGAGGTAGGAAAACAAAGAACATGGAAAGAAGATAATCTAGAAGTTAGCTTGTACTTCAGTATATTGCCTCCATTACAAGTCACTCTAGTTTTAATTAAAACACCTAAAGTACTAAGAAATCTTGTGAATAAGTATTTTATTTCAGTATCTACACCCAAAGAACATAAAAGATTTCAAACACCATTTCTTAGTATTGCTCTAAAGTAAYAAGCTTTTAGAAGTTCTTTATTACCAGCAAGTAGGTCTGCAGAAGCTGAGGAACTAGAAGCAGCCTGGGTAGTGGGCTGGGGTTCAGAAGGACTACTTCCAAAAGCATCTAAAGCAAATTCCAGAAAGCATCAAGAAAAAGTGAGACATTCAATATTAAATACATCAATTCATCACTTATCAAAAGATGGCAAAAGAATAGTCACTTCATACATCAGAAGAAGAAAATGAAACTGCTTGGCCATCCTTATTGCAGAGCAGTACCATGGATGCAAAGTTCAGGTGGAAAAAAGGWTGTACAACAAACCAGCACTTAAAAGAAATCTCCTCTTCTTTATTTGGATCTCTTAGATACAAATCACAGCATTCAAGACAACAGGGCTTTGAAGATGAATGCACTGACTGAAAGTTTGGAGTCATTCCAGCCAGAAGCCAGTAGCTCACATGMAATCTTCTTAGAGGAATATCTCACTAATGTTTGGAATTCACTGCTTCTAAGCACCACTTCTGTTCTTCAACATGCCTAGAGTTGGTTGTGTCCATCCTAGTTTCCACCTTGTCAAATCCCATGATTCAGATATATCCAGTTTGAGACAAGCCACCCTCAAAGGTTCAGCTGCTTTGAGAAACGGAACTGAGAKGAAACAGCATGACCATGGAGATTAGCAAAGAAGAGAAAGGACAGAGCAGAATTTCACTRGACATCTGAGGAAGAGCCACACATGCACTGACTGGGGACAGAATGGCAAGTGTCATGACAACAGAACGACCAGACAGCTTATTTGCAGTTCGTTATGGTGCAAGTTTAAGAACCAGACGTGCCAGACTCAGCCCTAAGGCCACACAGAGAAGTTGAGAAGGGGAACCCGCAGCTTTAGCAAAGCGCAAAGGTAATTGAAATGAAGTGATTCAACTCTGAAGTGGTGAGGAAACAAAAATACCCACCACCAAATAGGTCAATCACACCTGAAGAATCCACCTTTGCTGGAGAGGCAGCGGGTAGAGGAGAGGGGGCTGCAAATGCATCCACTGCAGTAAGCATAGGATAAATAATATTTAGTATCAGCAAGGCAACAGTGATAGCTAAATATTTCAAAGTCACATGGGCTCCAACAGTTAGTACYACAGGTTTGATAAATTCGGGTAATAGTCTCCAGAACTGCAAACAGAAAGTGTTACATTTCTCACACAGCAACTGAAAACCACAGTACTTTAAAGAAAACATTGTTTATTGAGCATTTTCTTATGCTTAGAGGAGGATTTGCTCTCCCAACAACCACATCACTTACTTACTKAACTTCAGTGTCAGCCACTTCATGATTTGCATCTTCAGCAAGTGCACATCTTGTGACCAAAGCAGCAAACCCAAAACTTAATATATCTTGATATTTCAGTTTAAAGATGTAAATTGGCAGTAAGTTGATTTTTTTTTTTTAACTTTTGGGAAAAAAATCTAACCAAAGAAGTCTGTGGAATGGCCTGTGAAAACAAGCACTCACCAGATAAGAGATCWCCAGTGAGAGAACTCTCAGGCACAGGAGAAGCTCCAGGTTGTGGAGATGAAAATGTATCTTCCAGGAAGAAAAGAAAGAACAAGAAGTAAGTATCACTCAAATCAAGTTTACACCATTACACAGCCTCAAAGCAGCAGAGTATCAGAAGAATTCTCTCTTTACCTGTACCAAAGAGATCTATGCTAGGAGTAGCATCAGGTTTAGGTGCTGCAGGTGCATCAGGAGCAGACTCAAATAAATCTAAGGCCAAGAACACAACACATCTTTAACTCATTTTTGAAAGGCAGGACTGAAAACAGAAGTTTCCAATTTTGCACATCATATTTGAAATTAATAGGCTCTCTGCTTTGAAAGCCTAGCACACAACATGCATGCAACAACGAATCGTTCATTTGGTACTCCTGACAGATCAATCCACCAGAATCAAAGAGTTAAAAACAAAATTACCACCAAATATATCTAGAGCAGGAGGAGCGGAGGTGGTGGCGGTAGCAGAAGTGGTGGCAGTAGTGGTGGTAGTGGCAGTAGCTGTAGTAGCAGTAGCAGCAGCAGCAACAGCGGCAGCTGGAGAAGGAGTTGTTGCAGGAACTGGAGTGGCTGCACTAGTTGTAGGGGTAACTACAGGAACAGCAGTCTCTGTTGGCTTCATAGCAAAGAGGTCCAGCTCAGGAGCAGCCTCTGCACTACCTTCGGATGGGGCAAAGGGGTCTTGTAAAAAGGAGAGGGGAAATATATGTGTATGCATACTTMGGATCAGTGAGGGAGGAAGTCAAGAACAAAGCAACTATAGGCAATGCACATACTGCAAATTCACGCACGCACACAGAGGAGGTTGCTCTAACATCTAGCTTATTTATCCAGACATGTTACTTAAGTTTTTCTAAAATAAAGACTGTCTAAAAGGCTGAGCAGCCTAGTTACTAGAGGGGAGAACTTTCAAAGGTTCTTTGACGAGGCCAAAAAACCAAATATGACAAAGGACTATCCAGGTTACTGTTAAAACTCAGCACTGACAGAACTGTTCATTAGCACTACCAAAGTAACACAAAGTCACTGGGACTTGGAAACAGGCAATGTTGTTAAGCATGCTCTTCAGTCTAAGGTTTGTTTTTACCAATTGCAAACAGTATGAAATTTTCAGAAAAACACACTGCCATGTAGTTTAAACAAAAAAAACCAAACCAAAAACCAGCGAAACAAAAAACTATCTAATGACATAAAACCCACCATTTCCTGAACATGCATCAAGAGCTGCTGCTACAGGGGTTGGGGTAGCTGGTGCTGCTGCCCCTTCAGCTGCTGCAGGGGCTTCCCCAGGAGAAGCTGCAAAGGCATCTTGGGTGCAGTTTAAGAACAGAAATTAAAAAAACAAAAAGGAATAAAGAGAAGAAAAATACAGTAAAAGAACCAAGTTAAATTGCATAGGTAGATCCCCTTATACAACATGAATGTAATTACTCCAACAGCAAGACAACTCATGCAGCGCARAACGCTTTGTCTCTCCCCCAACCACACACAAGCAGGTTCTAGACAGGGTTTGCAGATGGARCTTCCTGGGTTGCCCACAACAAGCACAGTGAGCGCAAAAGAAGGCATTATTCTCATTGTATAAGGGTTCAGAGCGGCATGCTCATGTACTACCCAAAATCAATTGATTAACAAAATTAACTTAAGAGAAGATATTAACAACTCGCATGCTCAAAGCCTGTATTACATGTGATTAATCTGCAACTGTGAATTTACTTGCATAGTGCTTTGCACTGTTATGAATAACAATCCAATTACTCTGGTAGATATTTGCAACTACTATTTCTAGTATTTGAGCCAAGTCAGTCATGCAACATCTGAAAAATTGAACTTACTTGTTTCTTAACAGTATTCCAGCTGGATTTTTCTGAAGCCATAACGTGATGCATAGGTTATATTTACTCAGCTTTCTTCAAACAGATCAAGATTGTTCATCTTAACCAATGGCTGGCCAGCCATAACCTGTCTGTCCTTTTAGGATCACTTCTAGGCCAACCAGCCAAGTTAGAGAAAGTGACTAGTTTGGGACTTTGGAATGACTTGCTCATTAGATTTTCTTGAATTTTTTTTTTGTTTGGTGCTTGCTCTTTGACTGTTTTTTTGTTTGCCAATTCCTAAGTGGCATGCTTAAATTTCAAGCTATGAACAGCATTATTTCTAGGCTTAAACCAGCATTTGTGCTCTTAATTCTATGAAGTAGTCCTAATGGACAGTGCCATTTGGACTATCCTCATAGGCAAGCATTTTCTCCACAAAAAAGGACTGCACAATGAGGATCAAGTACTTCAAGATGCTTGTCAAAGACATTTTTCTACTGCTACAAAAATTAGCAAGTTAAAAACATTTTTTGGGGAATACTGCAATTGCACTGTCAAATTAGCACAGGAAAAAGCTTAACATGCTTTAACTTGAATGTCAATTTTAAAATGAAAACAACCATTTTAAAAACAAATTCGTGCCAGGTAATCTAAAAAGCTCAAAAGAACATGCATCRAAACTTCAACAGAAGAGAAGAAAGCCCACTAGTCTTGTACAATAGAATT
Source organism: Cardinalis cardinalis (assembly GCA_014549065.1). NCBI lineage: Eukaryota > Metazoa > Chordata > Aves > Passeriformes > Cardinalidae > Cardinalis > Cardinalis cardinalis. The sequence goes on from JACDOX010000140.1 coordinate 1,720,588, forward strand.
AAAATGAGTTAGTAGCAAAAAAGRCCTGCTAATAAGCCATTTCAAATGTAATTCTATTTTTCAACTAACAGCGTTGTTCAACAACAAAACTGGATGGCAGTTGTCCAAGTAAAAACATCAGAATGAGTCAAACATCCCAGCGCTGTATCTGTACCAGACACTGGTGTGCAGYGTGTGGAAGGAATTCAGCACAGAGCTGAACTGAAGAGTTTTGCATCATCCTGCTTGAGAAAGTGTTTTGTGTAACATCATGTGTGATCAGTTTTGCACTACAGGGCCAGCTTTCGGATGAAGGGGCACCCTGGGCTCTTTCAAAGAAACGTATCTGTGCCCACACAAGCTTGTAGGCCAACAGCACAGACATTGGTCAACCCTACTTATAATTACTTCCCAGAATGAAAGGATAGACTCCAGATAACATGTAAGGCAGAAATTCAGAATGTATGGACTTAGCCACTAGTTCTATGTTGGGATCACTTCAGCCTCAGAGTGACACCTASTCTTGTCCAGGTTTAGGCTATTGAAGTTCCACATATAACAGTCATAAATATTAAGGTGGGCACAAGTTCCTTCCAGCCCACAGATGCAAGGAAMCAGTTTGGCACCAGCTTTATTTCTTTATTTTTTACTGACACTTCTGAGTAAGGTTCTTGCCAAGCACTGTAATTTTTTTAGCATCAGACTTGGGTTAAACAGCAGGTGGGATAAAAACCTCAGTTCATACTGGAATCTCAATGAAAATGTCATTGTAAAAACTCCTAATATTAGTTACTCTGATTAGTTCAAGAAACCTATACGAATATAGAGACACACCAACCTGAACAGGTGACCCAACAATTCACACCTTAAACCAAGGGTTTGCCATTGGGTTTAAGTTAGTGCTTAAGTTCCTTTCAAAAGGCTCTGCTGCTYCTGCACAATTTCCCTCTGCTAAAATCTAGCATAACATGCAAAAATGGATACAATTACATCTGCATATTTTATTATTAAAAAACAGTTTATTTTCTTTTTTTCCTTCATATTGTTGTAGCAACCCTACATTTGCACATTCAGCAGTGTAAGAGATTTTCTCCCTTTAAAGCAGTCACTTTATTCTTTATATTTTTGCATCTCCTGTCGAAAAAAATGAATTTAGCTTTTGACTTCTAGAATCAAGTAACATATGGTCCTCACTTGATTTTCTTTACATCCTGAAAACTTAACAAGATGTTGCTGAAACCTTTGCAAGTTCACACTGCATGGAACATCTGCAGGAGTGACAGGTATGTATTATGTACTGCATTACACTTGAATTCATAAATATAGTTCTTACTGAAATAACGTSCAAAAAAGGGGCTTTCAAGGTTGTTAAACACTGAAGGAGTGCTTCAATATATCTTGTCTGCAGAAAAATAAGTGTTCCTGCAGAGTGATCTCTTCCATAAATTCAGGCTTTCTTTGATGCCATGGCATCAATACACGACAAATTTATTCACACAAATGATACAACTGACTTAGAATCATTAATGTATTATGAAACATGTGAAACAATCCTGTGGAAGTCACAAGTAGAGGAAAGATTATAGAACTGAAACGTACACAAGAAACTGTTTCCAGAGTTTTTTCCCTCTTCAGTCATCCTTCATTACTATTTGACATAGAACACCTAACCTGAGTTATAAAGAAATATTTCACTATGCTCAGAGATAGGAAATAATAATAATYATGCAAAGCATTTGTTGGTTGTTTGGTATTTATTAACTAAGTGYTGACTTGCTATACTAGCACGTACCAGCATACGGGACATTCATTAGCCCTTAACTGCCAAAAGTCTTCAGCACTTTGCCTGTAGTTTCTTTMCAGGAAGACCATAGCTCTGCCTACTCACAATTCAATTACCTCAATGCCTACACAACTGACATTCACAGAGCGTCTGCCATGACTTGTTACTTGCACTGATTACAGAGTAATCCCACAACAAATTGTAACTCAAGTGCACAATACACATATCCAAAAATACTGTGTCCAAATTTTATTACTGAATGGCATATCAAGGTATTTTGCCTTTCTTCTACCTTTGCATTTCTCTTTCACAGGAAGGATTCCAGCTGCTCTTTGAAAACAGCCTCCTCTTGTTTGTCTTTGAAACACGATTAGRAGTTCCTCAAGTTGGCCCAGGTCACTGAAAGTTTGCCTCTTAATGAGATGGAGCTCTTTAAAAAAGCTATGCTGGATCAAGCCTGCATTTCTCATCTGCTTTTCAATGCCATACTGTCAATGAACGCATAATGCAGATCTTGTCTCTCAAAGACAAAGCCCAGCCCTAGGCAGCATGCAGACTCCTATCAGCTGAAGTATCAGCCATACAGTGCATCAACAGTTATTCCAAAGCCTCCTCTACTGCTTCTTCCTTCATCTCGCCTACATTTTTCCAGTAGCTTCTTTCCCTACACAGACACTCCCTGAAGACTCTTTACACTCTTTCCCCTGAGATCACTGCTTCTGCACCTTCTCCTACCACACCTGACCACAAGAAATCGTGTGAAGCAACAAAGCCCTGGCAAGCTGCAAGAAGTTAAGGTGACCTTGAGGACCCTATCTCCAGTAGACCTCAAAGGTGAAATACCTACTTAATAGGATTAAGAGTAAGCATGTCTAGCATCACAAACATGAGAGAGTAGCAGAGTCAGCCCAAAAATGACCTCTTCTAGCACTGGACACAGTCTTAAATTAACAAGGAATGTTAGCATATGATGCTAGAATATACTTACAGCACAGCCTTCAGGAAAAAAACTCAAAACAAACAAAAAAATTCAAACGATGGGCAGAGAAGTGGAAGTTCAACACAGACTCATGGATCTTAAAAGGGTCTGTCCACTGGGTGTCTTGAAAGCACTGCAAAAGTATCTTTACTGCTGAGTGTGTTTARAGATTTTTCTTATTGAGAACAAGAGGTTTTCTGCGATCATAAATAACAGAACCTTGCTTCATTCTGAAGCGTTCCAGAAAAAAAATAATCAGTATGCATCTAATATATAATCCACTGGAGATTTATTGCATTTGAGTGACAAAATACATTCTCTTTAAAGGAAGAGATCAAGTCACAGAAGTCTGCATACTGCAAGAGTGAAACTCTTTCCACACTGGAGGATGAAGCTCCACTTCTTAACATGCGTCACTAAGTTATCTGATGATCAGTTAAATCTCTAGAAACCAAAGACATCATGGTCTTTGCCTGACAAGCCTGGAAGCAGGCACATAATTTGGTAGTAGCTGTTTTTCCAGGCACAGAGTAGTGGAAAAGGTAGGAAAAAAAATTCCATCTTGTTGCTGTAGTACTGGAAGAACAAGCACAGGTAGTTGTTTTTCTAATCCTGTTTCAAGTTTTCAGTGATTTCTATCCATTAAACTATCCTTTCATTTTTTCAAAAATTCATATACCTATTACTAAATTAATTAATTACTAAATTACCAAGTTTATAAATTAATAATGCAATTTGAAGGTGTAGTATCCAAGACTGGCTCGACCTCAGTGCTTACATACCATAAATTTTACACGATGCCTCTGCAGGGTTATTAATGAGCACAGGCCCTGGCTTCTGCAACACGCTCCTGAGAGCAATCACCATCAGACTCTCTCTCAMTCCTAGTGGCATCCAGAACCTTGCCCATGACAATTTTGAAAATGCTTCTCAACTGGCTGATCTTGTGGCATTTGGATTATCATCAATCTTTGTAAAAGGAGGGGTAAGGAGCAAGTGGCAGTTGTATTCCTCCCTCAGGGTTTTTCAGCACTTTACCAGGGCAYATTTTGGTCCTGTCTGTTGAAGCCACTCCTAAAAACAACCTTCCAACTGGGCATCTTCAGGCTTAAGGAAACACCTTTGAAGTCAAACTGCTTATGTATGAGACCTCTCTGGCACTCTTGGCAGTAGAAGTGATAAATAAACACATCCCACAGAGAAGATACTGGAATTCAGTCTTGATAGCAAATAAGCTATTACTTATTCCTGACATCCCCTGTCATGCTGGAAGTGTGTATGAGAGAAGAGAAAACTAGAAAAACACAGTGGTCAAGTAATCTTAAATATAGTTTGTAAATGAGAAGGTTTCTCCATTACTGGGCTGGTATATTGTTTAAAAAAATGTAATTTCTGACATGCTGTTGGGAAGCCTCCTGCTCCACAGGAGTACCAACAAAACTGACAACATACAGTGGGAAATGTATTCTTACTCAAGTGGATAGCAGATAACATTAGAAACTGAATGACCATGATATAAACTCTAAGACTATTTTTCCTTTTTTTCCTTTACATATTATTGTTTGCATAGTTGACATTTAGTTCAAGTTCAACACCCCTTCAATTTATTGCAAATACTTGTGAAACAAAGCCCAGATTCAAGATTGCTGAAATGGAGTAATTTCAGCTGGCTCCATACTCTATTTGCAGGAAGTACCCAAAAGAAACACAACACAGCACGAGCGTGACACGTAACAAAGGGGAGGACACTGCCACATCCATCCCTTCAACTACAAAAGCACAGCTGCTTTTCTCAGAAATTGTAATAGAGTGCATAGTCATTGAATAGTGTGGAAACAAATCCTGCTTACCCCCATGTGGACCTGAGAACTACTGTTCTTAGCTGTTCATTCATAAGGTTACTCAGTCTTAAGGTTTACAGTTTTCTATATATTTTTCCATACACATGCAGCTGGTTAAACCAGAGGCCTTATTACGCAGCTGAGCTCAGTATTGCTTGCCTGCATCACAAACTGGTGTGGAGCACTACAGCAACCAAACTAACCTCCAAAGAGATCCACTTCAGCAGTGGCAGCAGGGACAGYGGTCGCTGTAGTGGCAGCAGCTGTAGTGGTTGCAGTGTCAGTAGTTGGAGCAGCAGCTGCAGTAGGCTCTGGGGCAAATGGATCTGAAATCTGTGGCTCCGAGGTCACACCAGAAAGCGCAGCCAGATTATCTATATGCAACCATGTAATGAAGAGCAAACAGGAAAGGTAAGGCGAAAGGCAAAGACCACAGCTGCTCAGCTCCAGAAAGCTGGAGCTTTTAGTAAAGAGTCTTAACATACAGAAGTCTTAGAAATCGAAAATACCACTCACCCTCTCCCAAGAGGTCTAGTGATTGTCCATTAAAATGACAGCAGAATAAAAAAACAGAGTAATTAGTAGAACTGCCAGATTGAAGATGTTCATTAGCCAAATGTTCATGCTAAATCACGTCTAGGCTATGCCTARAAACATAATTTCTACACTTGCTTTTCTAACATTCAGGAAGTTATTCTGACATGACAAAGCTCATTCTGTTTAATAGCTCTTCAAAGCAGGACCAGTACATCCCTAGAACCCTTCACAGAACAGGCAATAAAGCAAGGGTACTTTAGCAGTGAGCAGTTTGCAAATAGTGTTGTTACTTCAGGATATGATACACGGCATCCCTAGTCCCCAAATACATTCTGAGAGACAAACAGGTGGTGGTTCTTGGACTTGGGACAACTGTCAAGTGCAAAATAAATAAATAAATCAATAGAGCAGCTCATCTTCAAAAGCCTTTTCTGCATCTATGATAGAGCAAACATGCTCTGCAGGAACAACTAACTCTGTTAACACTTGCTATGAGGAGTATGAATGTTGACAGCATAAGCATAAGYAGACTGGCTCTGCTCCAAGTTTGGCTCCTTAGTCAACTGCTTCTGAAAGCCAATGAAGCATCTTTAATGACAGACTTTCTTACAATTTGATGTCCTCTAAGATCAGTCAGACTGAGCTCAAACACTGAGTTATGTTTTGCCTACATAAAAATCAGCTACAAGATATAAAAACATGCAAAAACCAATGAGTTTGTCCTACTAAWTTTTTATTCTGTAGTTAGGATAGTCTGAGCTCTGCAGCTCCTTGTTTACTAACCAGTATCTCAGCTCCTAGATTATTTGTACCCATAACAGGGTTATGRGTTCATCTTACTCACACTGAACAGCAAGCAGAGTCCTGATGCTCTACTGTGGGTCAACATTTGGAAGCAAAATGATTTGAGCAGGCACGGCCCTACCTTCACAAATTTGTCTTTATTTTACAACACTTGTATAAAAGGCAGCAAAAGCCTACATTTAGGTTGTTTACAATTTTCACAATTGTATCCTTGGGCAAGCTCTACTTGAGACTGACRGCACAAGCTGAACTAAACCAAAATACCATTCTAAAAGAGCAGAACAGTACATTAAAAATGCAGCACTCTGGTATCCCATTACTGCACACCAGGTGAATGTCAACAGCTAGACTTGAAATAAACAACTGTTGGCTAACTTTCAAGTTCGATTATCTYAGTCTTCAATGCCTTTTTATTATTRTATTATAGAGCTCAATACAGCGAAGTGACAATTATCCAGCACAGCAACCTACACTTAGTCTTAATATGGGAATGATAAAAACAATGGGTTTTTGTACAGTAATATTAAAGTAAAAATACTGTTAGCAAATCCATGTTCTAAGGCACACTGWAAGGTAGTTCAGAGCAGAAATTCAAGTCAGTTTGCTTTTATATCCAAGAGTAAAACCTCACAAAGAGGCAGATTTTGACCTACTGTATATTTTGTAATACTATAGTCTACTCTACCTGCTAAATGGCTATCTATTCTCCTTGCAGTATGCTGCAAGGCACCATATTATCCTATCTTGATGGTCTCCTAATACCACAGAAGTGTRTATTTTCACAAGTTATAGTTCACTTGATAGATGACATATTATGTATTCAGAATTACAGTAGGTATAAAACAAAATATACAGTGTACTGTACATAACCCCAAATATAATCCAAATATACTGAATATATAGCATATGCCAAAATACATCGAATCTACACTGACAGTGAGACTGAGAAAAGCAGGAYTGTYTATTGTTGATATGTGTTAATGCTGCAACATGAAGTATTTGATATTCACATTTTCCTAGCTATTCTGAACCTGTAATAACTTGAGCAMTTCTTCCAGCTTCCTCCCTCTAGTACTATTTTCTCATGAGTTCCCACATTCACTTGCTGTAGCCCAGAAGAATAAGCAGCTCAAGTAGCAGGGAGGCATGGTTACACAGCCTCCCAAAAGTCCTGGGTGGAATGAAGGTCATTTTGTCCACCCTTCTGCTCAGAACAACAGTGCTCCCAGCACCAGAACAGGTCAGTCATGGCTCAGWCTAGTTAGGTCTTGAAAAATCTCCAGGAATGGAGAGCTCACTAGCTCACATGAGGGATCTGCCTCAGTACTGCCCTAGCTTCCAGGTGAAATACTTTTATTCTGTCAGAGAGTTCGAACAAAACCAAATGAAACAAAACAAAAGCCCAACAAAACCAAACCAAAACAAAAACAGCAATAACAAAAAGCAAGATTCCAGTGCAGTAATAGGTCATCATACCTGGACTGCTGCCAGCAGTAAAGCAGACAAAGCTGAAGCTTACTAAGTTACTAAAATGCTATTCTGAAAGATAAGACTGAAGTATACTTAATGAGGGTAGCAACAATTCTAGCCACAGGAAAATAATTAGCTGTCCTTTTCTGTCATGGAGTAAGACTAAGGGCATTACCAGACAATTTAAAAGTTTTTAAACTTTAATTCAGAAGAATAAAACCACCTAAGTTTCAAACTATGRGTGTTTTGTCCAAAAAGAAAAAATAAAATAAAATCAGCTTTCAATTTCTATGCAAATCAATACTTTACAATATTACTGACTATTTATTTGCATCTCTATTATTGCAGGAATGAGCAACTGCTTAAAAAAGTTAGCTCTTTCAAACATCTCAAAGCTTGTATTTCAGTGCTTGGCAATGACAAAGTAAGACAAATAGGACACAATCAAAATACTGCAGAATAATTAGTCCCAGGCCTCCTAGAATAGATGACTCTCTGGTCTTGCTGTCTGGGTAAGATTATCTTTCTGTTAATAAAATTGACATTTGCAGAGACAAAAAAAAAAGAAATTAATTCAACAGATTAAACTGGAATATGCAATACAGCGTCTACATGACAGCCCTAGCTATCCTCTCTTAATGAAGTGGCTGAAGTACAATGTCATCTTTAATGAACTACAACTAAAAACAGAAATAGGGACTGCAGAAGGCACCAGTGGCAGTATGAGCACTGATAGCAGAGTCAGCATGACTCAGTGTTGCATTCCTGCTGGGAGCAGGCTGGCGAGTTCATTAAGCTGCCACACAGGATCCCTTAAGATTACACCACAATTGGTTTACAAATGTATAAATTAAATCACATTTACTGGCCTAATTCCTTGTTTTAACAGGACAAGAGTGAGCACTGCCTACATTTACTGTGGTCCTCCAGATCACCAGCTGTTACTGCTGCCTGGAACAACAGGGTCAGATTTCAGAGAGCTGGTTAGTTACTCCTTTTTGAAAGCAGCTAGCCCTCTACTTCTATTTCCACATTAGTATTCTAAGCACACACAGAAGATACTTTATTAAAATATGTTAAGGCTTGCCAGAGGTAATCACACTTATAGCAGAACTAAGTTGCCACCATTTGCTTTACGTGCATTTTGTTTTAAAAGCTATTTTTGTTTCTCCTCCTATTGATCTGTGGCCTTTGCCCCATGAACAGAAGAGCTGGTTTCTGCCCCCACCTTGCCAATAAACAAGCAAGCAGTTCTGGTTCTTTTGTTTTGAAGTGCCTACCCTACCTGCTCACCTTCATCCATCCCCCTCCTGCTCACTTTTAGTCACATAATCCTGGCTCCCTCAGCTTTGCAGTCAGGCCCTTATAAGAAGCTTATACTATTATGCATATCCCTGGAAAGAAGCAGCAGCCTTGTGCTGCAGAGGGATGCCTGACTGTCAGGTCAGCAGAAGCCTGGGAGTGAGTTGGAACATCCTGTGCTAGCAGAGAAAGAGGCAGATTTCAGTTCAGCCAGGCAAGAAGATGGAGACTGCAAGGAGGGATGCTGACAGTGAGGTTTCTCTACCTCCCCATGAAGTGCCTCCAGCAGCAGCAGCAGCAGCAGCACCCGCAGGAGCAGGTGCTGGAGCTGCCTGCCCAGTACCGGCAAAATCTGGTTGAAGATCCAAAAGATCACTGGATGGCTTGGAAGAGCTGCCAAGAAAAGGAAGAGAGACATAAAATACTGGAGGAATTTGTCCATTTCAATCACTTTTTTTTTTTTAAAGTCATGACTGGATTAAGGAATCAACCTTAATTTGGATGAAATAGAGACTTTTTTTTCAGGCTTTAGGATTAGAGCAGTGGCCATAAGCACCTCCAGTGCAGTGAGTCCCAGGAATACACTACAACCCAGGATGGCAACCTTAACTTATTTCCATTTCCTGATACTGGCATTGCAACAGATCTATGAGACTTAAAATTCTTTAAAAAGACCCCAAATGACCGAACAAAAAAAAACCCAACCCAAACCCATCTAACCAAACCAAAAGAAACCCCACCACAACACCCAAAACAGAAAATGAAAAATTCCAGGCAGTGCCTGAAAACAGAGAAACTGTTGTGACTGAAACTAGCACTATTCTACTTCCATATTTCATCATGTCATGTCAGAAAGAAAGAACGCTGCATTTCCAGGCAATGAACTGGCCTTAGTTGGAAGAGAATTGGCAGAATTTCTATGGGTTAAGCCAGTCAGTTATTTACTTAGGAAACCAGATTTTGTTCATCTAGAACATTTAAATATCAAACAATTGRCTTTGGTACCTACATCAAGCTCAGTAACTCAAATACACTTTTTAACTTACCTGACTGGAGCAGCTGTAGATGAAGTTGCAAAAAGATCAACTGGAGGAGATGTATCAATAGTTTTTGCTGGAGTAGAACTAGGAGATGTAACAGTTGTGGCTGGAGAAGACTGGAGAAACATTTTAAATATACATTCAATATACCAGCACTTCTCCCCAACCAGCTCATGCACAGATACACATACTTTAAGAACTAAATTTTGACATAATGTCTTTCTATTGTGAGCCATTTTGTCCTCTCAAATAATTTAAGGAAGACTGGACTAAATTTTCAGATGTTAGTAGAGCTGAGAAATCCCAAGGTGACCAAGAAGGAAAAAGGTTTCTACAAGGTTTATTCTAAAGGAGTTGTTTCTGTAACTGTCAGACTCTTCATTTTGTCTATGGAATGAAATAGCTGTTTGTCCACAACAGTACCTCAGTACTGTAACCACAGAAATGGTGAGAGAAGAGAAATGGTTAGAAACTAGTTAAAAGCGTGTTTGTAGACCTTCAGATGGGAGTTTAAAGAGCCATCAACAGCATTCAGGGTTTAAGTCCTTGGAAAGATACAAAAGACTCCTATCCTATGACTTTGCTTCATTAGCTGCTCCAATTCTGGATAAAGATACTTCAAGTATGGCAAGGACAGACACCCAGGAGAGTATATTGCAACTCCTCTGTGAACTTGAAGACTCAAGTTACCTTGTAGAGTGTCAATTTAATTCCAAAAGACACTGTAAGCTTTGGTACAGCATCTCACATGCTAGAGATCCTCTACCTAACAACTGAAAACAAGTCCTAATTTTAGTACTGTTTGCCATTCTGACCACTTCTAAGAAGGAAAAAGAATGGCAAATTTGAAGAGATTTTCTCCCAAGTTCTTCTACTGCCATCCTATCATAACTCCAGCAGATGGGTGTAAGCTTTCTGGACTCTCCTCAAAGCCTTAGTAAGGTTTGAGACTACAATGGTCCCAATCCCTCATGTGCATAAAGGAAGATGTGGTTAAAGCTGTAAGAACACTTTCTGAACCATCATGTAGTTCTCACCAACTGCTCTCATAAACAGCAGATCTGTGGGTGTTACTTTTTTGTTTTGGTTTTTTTTTTCATTTGGTTTTGTCGTGGCTTTTTTTAGTAAAGGGCCTTTCAGAAAGAAATTTAAGAGCTTTCTCTAGAATCAAGCATTGAACCCCCTGCATTAGCTTCAGAAGATTTCATTGAGTTTTTTCTCCACAGCACCCATTATGAGACACAGCTATGGCACCTGGCAATGCTCCAGGGATACCAGGAGCTACTATTACTAACACCATAAAGCTCATTAGTTTATCTGACACTCAAACCAAGGCATTTTCACTGGCAACTCTTGCTTTAAATTAAGGTCAGCAGTCTCACTACTGAAGGTCATTTCTGAAACTAGGTATATTGGATGAAAATTTTCTTCCTTTCTTCCGAGCTTTTCACATGAACATGGTTTTAGAAGAGTCAGAACTCCCTCCTAAAAAGCTATGGAAGGAGTGAAGGATTTGGAGGAGAAATTCCCTGGAGCAAGTTTCTTGGTGACATGAGAATTAAGGTGGAATGAAAAAAAAAAAAAAAAAAAAAAAGAAAGAAAGAAAAGAAGTTGAGATAAAAATGTATGTAATCTATGTATCTTTTATGCTTTCACAAGGAGAAGTCATCACATCCAGGTGAAGTTCCTTAGCATCCTGACTGGCACAAGCACTGCAGCCCTTCAGAACAGTGACATGCTCTTATGGGGCCACTGTTTATAAAGACATTAAAAGATCTAATTTTGTCAATTAGGTGGCAAAGTCCAAAAAGTAGATTAAGAGATGGAAATTTAACTCCTCACAATGTTCTAAACCATCTCAACTGAACAAGAATTATCTAGTATAGCAACTGGCAGTATTTACCTTGCTCAGAGGAGAAGGAGCCCCAGATCTAGAAAAAAAAGGGGTTTTCAGATAAGTACAGCTTTGAAACTATGTTTCTGGTCATCAAAACTCTTGCAAAAAGACCAAAACCTAAGCATGAAAGCTTTCTGAAGATCTCTTCAATTGCATGCCCTCTACATTTCTCAAGCTTCCATGTGCCACTTTAGACAAGGAATGCAAATTTTACTTCAAATCTTAAATAAATCTTTTAAGCTAACTGGCATCAAAGGATTGTTCTGCCTTTTAAATAAGCTCTACTAAATAGAGGAAATGCAGAGATGCATGCATATATCTTGCTTTGGGGCCTACAGGAGCCAGCAGGAAAGAGTTACTGGGGCAAGATTTCACCATATTAGAAAACCATGCAATAGCAGCAGAACACCACCAATACTGAAGCAATTCTCTAACATAAGCCTTCTGAGGATGTGTCAGCAAATTTTCAAAGTCTACTTTCTTTTAAAGAAAGTCTGAATTACTTGAAAATAGCTACATTTAAAAGTATGAAAACAGTGACTTGGAAAGTTCAAGCTGAAAGTTCTCCATATGCACAAAAATCACACTAACAGTAACTGACAGAGCCTTAATCATAACTTAAAATGCACRTCAGTGCATTTGTTTGCTTTCATTATGAGTTATGAAAATACTGCTACATATTTTTAGAGCTGCTTTGATCTAAGAGATGAAAGGAGGAGCTGAAGATAAAGCTGCACCAGTATTGAACTAGCATCCATCCCATAAGTTACTTGAATTGGGTAAGTCCTAGGAGCTGTAGAACAGATTAGAAGATTTCCAGATCTTCTAATCACATAAATGACAAAAAAATAACTTAATGACTATATACAAAAGCAAAGAACAGTTTAGCTCAACTCAAAGAAAATATTTCTGAGTGTTCAAGAAAATCTTTTAAAAATACACATAACCATGCCYGCAAGCAAATGATGTGTAAAAGTATGTACTTACCCTTCACTAAATTGTAAGGATAGCAACAGTAAAAGAGAAAACAGAGGTTTAGCTTAATCCTTCCTAGACTTAGCCATGGCAAGTATCTAGTATGAAGATGCAAAATCATCAGAAAAGAAATAGATTTTGATGATAAAAGCCTCAGCAGCACACAAATCCCTCGTTTCTTCTAGTTTTTCTCAAGTAATTTTAGTTCATTTTGGAAAGTATCTAGTTKTTCTGTGTGTTTCCTCACCCCCATTAATTAAAGAAAAGGTTGCCATTAAGATGACTTTGTAAAGGAAAGCAAAAGCCTTGTCTTACTTTCTAGCTAAGTGACAAAAGGAGGTTGGAGGAGGCAAACCTAAACATCAAGTAATCTCACGCTGTCTCCATTATGCCTAGATACATGGTACAACATATATACCTACTTGTTGCCAGGTTTTTTTCCTTCCAGTGAGTTTAGATGCTGTTCAAGGGTCTCCATGAGACTGCTGGGAGCCTTGAAAGTGAAGAGAAAGATACACACCTCAATGTACTGCAGCGATCTAACCACAGTTTGAAATCCAGCACCAACTTCCCTGAAGTCCATGATGTGCATGCTCATGCAGTTACTTTATTTACACCAGTGTGGAAACAGTGGCTTTCCATGCTAGAAGTATTCAGGCAAAGCCAGTTTTCAAAAATGTATTACTGCATCCAGATTTGCAGAGAGAAAATGTTTACCTCCACTATGCAACACCTGGAGCCTAAATCCAGGATGTGCTGCTCATCAGGCTTTGAGTGTTCAACATGGACAAGAGCATGGCATCCACAGGGCTGATTTTAAGATTCATGGGTTCAAGGTCACACTTAGTTTTGCTTGTAGTGAGATCCTTCAATACCCCTTTCATGACCAGAGGCTTAGAAAGCAATTGCAGCCTAAACAAAACAAAGTCCTTTCCAATGCCCCCAGAGGGAGCTACCTTTGGCTCAAGACTCCCAACATCACAAAACCCTATAGCTGTTCTCAAAATGGTACCCTGGAAGAGGTTACTGTGCAGCTAGCTTGAAGTGCAGAAAGATTTCTATTTTAGACATCTATAAAAAACTASGCTTTTTCAGGCATCCCTGATCTTGTGTTTTATTTTAAGCAACCTTTTTGTGGTCAGCAGCCAATACCCACAGGCACTTGCTGTTACAATGGCAGATAGAAAAAGCAGTTGTAAATGCACACTGGGCTTAGCTATTCCAGTACAAAAACAGAGCCTGGATAAGTAGACTCGAAGATCAATGAGCAGGGAAGAAACCCTTGAGAGACACAGTAGCATATAATAATTGAATATTTCATCAGGGTTAAAAGTTCATCAGTTCATCAGTCTCTAAACATGGAATTCTCTTTACCAGTCTCTTACAGATCAACCACAATTCCTGACAGCAATACCTATGATGTTTTTCATAAAYAACATCTTTAATTTCAGGGCAGACATAATTATCAAACAAGTCAGTTTGTGATGCTTGGAAACAACCGATCCTCTGCTCCTATGCTGAAAAACCAGCTGGCTGGCTGAATCAGATCTTTCAGGATGCATAGCACCTGCTAGTACCAATGCACAGCTGTACAATGCACAGTGCCTGCATATTGATTTCAGCATTAAACCCAGTAACTTAACACATCCAGAAATTTAAAATGCTCAAAATAATCTCAAATGACAGACTGAGTTTAAACACATCCTACATATATAAGCAATGAAGAGATATCTTGACCTTGCTGCTTTTACAGGCATATTTATTAACTTTTAATTCATTTGGGCATAATAATAATTGGTTAAACACAAGTGACCTAGTTATAAGAATTCTCCAGCAAAAAGTAAAAAGTAAAAGGTAAAACAAACTAAAAAATGCAGAGATATTCAGACTTTTATGTATTCAAAAAGGCTATATTGTGAGACTTTAGGCTATACAGTTGTGAGACTTTAACACGTAAGTAAAAGCTATGTTTAAAAAGAAATGTTAAAAAAAAAGATTGCATACTGTTACCAATTACGTCTAGACATTTTAGATAGCTTTCCAGTATATTCAAATGCTATGTTTAATATATATAATAAATAAAGCTATATTCCAGTATATTCAAAGCTATATTTATATAGCTTTCCAGTATATTAGTCAAATGTTTCTTAAAAACCAGCAAGGTAATATAAAACTTATCTATCAAACAGAACTCAGAGAAGAAGCTTCAGAAAATTTCTACTCAGATGCAACAACTTGGAAAGGAAATACTATCTGGTACCCAATTTTCAGCACTCAACATTGTTTAATTTCTTCTAGATATTGCTTTAACATTAGATAATCTATCAGCATTGTGCTAGAATCTTAGATATGGGTTCCCCACTAGCTACTAGGGGCAAAACTGTCATACTTTAGGAAATGCCAGTAAATAAAAATAAGCCAGGATTTTMAGCTGCTAAGATGCCTTCTCAGCCTCCAAAATTTTGCAGGCAAACTACAAAGTCCAAAGATTAAAACTATCAACTCAAATCACACTATTGGCACCACTTGTCTAGCTTTACAGGTATGTACACWTGGAGTGTCCACACAACCAACTTCTTGCAGAATACCACCAACTATTGCCATGGCTTGCTATAGGACTATAGGTGTACCATTGATACTACATAGAATTATGTACCAATTGTTAGCTGAAATTCAGTTTTATTGTTCACCTTTTATTTATTTCTCTCTGAAATACTCTGTCAAGGTCTCATACAGAGGCTGTACAGCATGTCTCAGGCTAGCCTTAGCAAGTGAGTCCCCAGCAGCCTTTGGGAGAGTACAGCTGTGAGGGACTACCTGAGCAGAGACTGAAGTGGTCAAAAGTTGGACGAGATGGTCATTGGAGACCCCTTCTTTCCAAAAGAACTGTTCTATTCTAAAGTGCTGGCTCATGGGGTGGAAGGTAGCAGTAACTAAGGTGCTGCTGAGCAAGCGCAGCACTGACTAATGACACAGAACAGGCTGGTGCAACACAACCAGAAGCAGACAGAAGTGCCACAGAAATTCATAAAGTATATTTCATTAACTGGTTTCCAGGTGATTTCTCCTGGTTTAAGGGCTTAGTTCATCACTGACTCCACTGTGTTAAAAAARAGACCCCGAGGTACAGAGTTAGGGGAAAACACTGCACCAGCTATTTCAAGATYAGGTCTGATACTGCACACACTGCTTTTGTCTGCTGAAAGGGTGGCCAGACTTTATAGCCCCATTGTATCGGAAATTCACAAAGATTAATAATCCCCACCTTCTCACGATGTCTCACATTCAGAATTTTTAAGTGGTGTTTAACTGAGAGAGACACTATTCTGGTGTTGATTTAAACCAGGCTTTCAAGAAGCTATCAAAACCTGCATGAACAAAAACTACGTGAACAGCTGGGGTGTGCAGCTGTTAAGTAGTTTGGGTTGCTCTTATGTTCCAATTTTACTGGCATCAAAACTGCCACAGGTGAGCTCTTCAGCATGGATCTCCTCCTCCAAGTAAATATCCTCTTTACATTAAACACAAAGCCAGGCACCCAGGCCAATTTGCAAGTGATACTTATAATGGACCAGCAGCTACAGCATGTTAGGTGGTAGGACTTCACCAACATTTGCATTCCTGGTGTGCTTTCCGAATTACAGAACTTTTATTTATTACACAAATGCAAAAAGACTACAAGAGAATCTTACCTGTGTAAGATCAGGGATATCACCTTTGTCAATTCCAACTTGCTATGGAGATAAAAAAGTAAAGGAAAAATCTAAGTGCATTATTCCACTGCAGAAGGCAATAATTTTGAGTAGAACTGCTCTTGAAGCTATAATGCACCCTGTCTTTAGAAAAATACCACAAAGTTAGAAAGACCTGTCCATCTTTCCAGTAGCTACCTTCAACAACCTGCAGCAGTTTTTTTTTCCCCCCACAAATTAAATATCCATTTAAAATAGAAGGATAAGAAAATGGAGCTTGATTTCACACACGGACCTCATATTCTATACTGAAATACACTGGTCATATACTGTTGTCTCAGAGGAGAGCAAATTAAGGTCTATGTCTGCAATCTTCTATTAATAGCCCTGTTGCTTCACACTGTGGTTCTTCAGAGTGACTGCTAGTTCAGCTTTTGCAGAAGAAGAGCAAGCCCCACTGCACCTCTTAATCCTGAAGCAGAGTCACTGTAACCCCTGTCCAAAAAGCTGACATGTGTCTCTAAAGTACTTTACTCCCTCAAGTTCAGTATTCATATCTGATCTTACAAGTCATTAAGGAGTCTATCAGGCTTCTCCATAGATAAGTGAATTAGCAAAGAAACAAACTTTTTATTCAGTTCATTACTACTGTCCATTATAATGAAGGATGAAACATGAAAAATGTGCACCCTGTGCCAAAGAGCAACTACCACAAATGAGAATCCAGCAAAGGAGTTAATTAACCATGTAATATTCCTATTATGCACATAAGAGGATGATAACAAGGAGCAAAACCGGGACAATCTCACATTACAGTTAACTTAATGCTGGCTGCAAAGACTAAAAGAAAAGACTTTAAAAATCTGCATGCTTCTATTCCCAATTGCTGTATCTTCCTCTAATATTCAACCCYGTCCTAAAAGTATGCATTTACCACAGCATTTCTGAAAAATATTGGAACATTTGAAGTTATGTCATCTGTTAATTTAACCAGGAAAGTTGAGTTTGGCTGCACCATAGAGACATGTAGAAGTCCTAAGCCGGTTTAACTACAAGACCTGAAGAAGCAGATCCAATATCCAGATCCAATGTATCCAAGATCCTTTGAGACAGATGCTTAACAAGTGCAATTAATATTTTACATTGGTGCTAAACAAACAAACAAAAAATAATCACAAAATACTTAAATGCCAGCCTCCAGAAGACCCAAAGCCACTTACCTCTGCAACTTTAAGAAACTCTGATACTCTGGTCATTCGAGTTAGAAATCGTTTGTAGATTTCAAGAGCATCTTTACATTGTCCCTTTTTCATTTCAAAAAATTTCTCTAAAGAAATAATGTRGTAAATTTCAGTTAAGATGTCTTACATCAGGTCTTATATCAGCAAGTCTTGTTTTCACAAAAATCACGTGTCAAGAATATGACACTACATTAACATTTACATTTACTACTTTGACATTGATCTAGTGGCATCTCTTGCCTAGTATAAATTTAGAAGTTAGGCCTGCTGAGCTGCTGAAGAATTACATAGATCATAAAATTGAACCTTWGCTAGCCACAGCACTGTGTGTGATGTCACTTTTTTAAAGACTGAAAAGTAAGCAGGTGAAGTAGCTACCCAACTTAAAATTCAAGACAATTAAGGATACCTGAACACATACTAATATATGTCCTTTCCAAATTGTCTTCGCTCCAAAGAACTGTATTTTTTTCCACTTAAGTAGTCTCTAAAGTCCATTTATGTCCATTATTAAACACAGCTGCCACACATTTCAACCCAAACTTACACTTCAAGTAGCAGTAGACAGTGAAATTTCAACTGAATTTCAGTCCATTCCTAACCCATTGTGTCATGCTGGTGATCACACCAGGCTGTCTGAGCTTCAGAAYACACTCACAGCCTCCTTTACAGTTTGTAGGCTGATGGTAGGTAGGGGTTGTGGAGGGGATCCAGTTTTGGCAGTCATGCTTTCAGGCAGATCAGGAATGTTATCCTGGAATATATCACTTCATACAAGGCTATCACATAACATTATTACTCTCTACAACTACCTAAAGGGACGTTATAGCCAGGTGAGGGTTGGTCCCTTCTCCAAGGCAACCAGCAAGAAGACATAAGCTGTGCCAGGAAGGCTTAGGTTGGACATTAGGAGGAATTTCTTCACAGAAACGGTGATCAGACATTGGAATGGGCTGCCCAGAGAGGTGGTGGAGTCACCAACCCCGGAGGTGTTTAAGGAGAAACTGGATGTGGCACTCAGTGTCATGGTCTAGGTGATAACGTGGTGTACAGTCACAGGCTGGACTCAACAATCTCAGGGGTCTTTTCAAACMTAATTGATTCTGTGATATATAACAGAAGAATGTGGGCATCTTAAAAATGCAAAAGCTTCTAACTTTGCAGGGCATATTACACATGCTCACACAGCACTGTACATTTCTTTAAGCACAGAGATGGTCACTGTCTTTAAAGTATCTTTTTTTAAGGACATGTGATGATCCAGCTTCAGATAAATACTAATGTAAGAGGGTACAGCTTAAATTTTTCTCTCATTTCAGACTAGAAGAGTCAAGAAAAATGTAGCTTTAATGAAAGTAAAAAACTGAAGCAGATCTGAAACTCATTTTTCACTCATGTATGGTATGTGAGATAAAAGCCAGGTTACTTACCTAATAAGTTAATAACCCCATCATTGTAGCAAGCAAAAAGTTTGATGAGATCTTTAAACAGAAGCATGAATGCAGCATTTATGACACCATTTGTCAGTTCATTTGGATGAACCTACAAATAAAATATCAGTTATTTACAAAACAGGTGTCAAATACAAACATTTTGGCTTACATCAGGTATTTGGTGCTGTTATAGACAGAATTGAGCACCGAAGTTTTCATGCTAAGACACTGAACAAAATTTTGGTTAGCAGATCAAGGACTGCTTTCCCCACCACTCCAAAACAATCCACTATAGCAGAGGAGTATCAACATCAACAGTAAACATCTTAGTCTTGTCTCCTTCACTTATCATGAAGAAGAGGAAGGCAGAGATGCTGTTTACRGTTTTAATGAAATGGACAAAAGATGTTCGTTTACAGCAGAGCTCAACAAAAACTTAATAGTCTATGAGATAATGTATTGGGACAATGATGTCAAGATCCTTTCTCACATTAACTTGGGAAGAAAATATGTGCTTATTTAGTAAAAGGTCTTTTCTTAAAAATATCTCCTCTTCTGAGAGCACTATCACAATTTCTATGCCATTTAAGGAATGGAAAGCACAATGAGACATGTACTTCAAAGCCTTTCCTCTGAAAGCTGTAGTGGGCTCTTCCTTCCACTTCAAAATSTATCTTGCTGCCCACCAGCAACAGAAGAACAAATTCCTTCAAAAACCTCTTTGAAATGTTACACTGTGGCTTCTATAACAACTGATTGCTGTTCTTATCCTTAGGTCAGATAAACAATCCCACCAGCATTCATAACATGATAAATATATTGTACACACTTATTTCTATGAACAGTCTAGATTAAACATTAGCCAATTTAGTCCACAGCTGAAAACCAGATGATGATTTTGAGGAAGCCAAACAATGTACATATGGTATTTTAATGGGGTTTTTCCTCCCACCCCAAAAGAAGGTGGTTGCCAAGAGACAGAAGATAGTGTTCAGTTTCCTGTCCATTTCTTCCCCCTCGTTGATGCAGAAGATGAAACTCCAAGTTCTCTCTCTACAAAACCAAAAGTGCAAGCTTTACATTTCATGCATATGGGCAAGGGCCAACCTTGGCAACGATACCTCAGTGGGACACTGAAAAGGGGATTTTTTGGCCTCACTAAGGGATGATGAGTAAAGCATAACCTACAAGGTGAAAGGTGTTCATTAAAATGCATCATTTATAAGTCACTGCCCAGTGTTAATACTGTATCAGCTTCAATACATACATCAAATTCAAGTAGTGCATCAATTTGTTCCTGCAATATTGGCATACTCTTCAGCAGCTTTTCAGGAGCCATTGTTCTCATTACACCTTCAGCTCTGCAAGAGGGAATACAGATTAGAATCCATGCTGTTTCCTCTCTCCCTTCCCCCAGACTGATCTGTTGTCTAAAATTTATGCTTGAAACACCTATACCTCATTTCAAACCATTTCAAAACCACAGTCTGATTCTTCTGCTTCTCATGTCATCATGAGAGCTGGCATGAAAAATCTTTTACGCAGCCACCCTTCCTGACAGCAAATGAGGAAAGGTTTTGTGTTAGAGTGATGAATGCAAGAGATTGATCTCATTATGGAAAGATGACACTGGGAGCTTAAATGACTAACTAGAAATACTGTCACAGAAGTACCTAGAGAACTGATATACTTTGTGCACCACGTTTATTATGAATAACTAATGACAGCTCTTTGCTGACATGCCCATGGATGTGTAGCATTCCTTAAGTGTCATCCATAGTCTTATAGCAGTCATCAAGCATGGTCATTTTCATCTCTGATTATGACAAACCTGCACAAACACCATTATGTATTGCCCTGTTCTGCTGCAGACAGGCGTATATATATGCAGACTGGAAATGCATACCACTATTCTTACTTATTTTATGCTGTATTCTGAGGCAGCACCTTGTTCTGAGCCCCAGAAAYAGCAGGCATAGAAAACTTTTCCAGGAATTTAGAGCAAGGCAGGAACAGTAGGATCCCCAGCAGCCCAAACTTAACTTTATTTAACATCAAATGTTCAAGAGTGAACTTGTATGGTCCCCACTAAGGGAATGGTTTCCAACGACACAGCAAAGCTGCTGTGGTAGACCCTAGACTTCCTGGCTGTTTGAGAAGCAGGAGAGAACAGCCTGGTACTGATGCCTGCATTAACAGGTCAGAATGCCAAGCTGCAGAACACACCAGAACTGCCAGAAGGATCCTGCATGCAATTCATGATTAGCAGGAGCATCTTTAGTATGCACTCCATCAAGCGGCACCTTCAAGGGGTGTTAGGCCACTTGCTGCGTCAACAGCGCTTCAAGAGAGCATCTAGAGCTCTTAAAGTCCCAGTTAGAGGAGTCAGAGACCAGAAAAACGTCCTCATAAATACCAACACACTCCTCTGGGCTGGGTCAATTTTTTTTCAACACAGCTCTTGTGGGAAATAAAGCAGCAGTTYACAAGCTTATTCTGTTCAGTTTATAACTGCTCGCTCTGTTGCCTGCTAATAACTTCAGGTGTTCACTTCAGGCTTTGTTTGCAATCAGCAATCTCTCTTAGGGAAAGTGTCTGGAGAGTAATGAAACATCCTAAATGTAGTTTCAGAGTGTCTCCTTCTCCAAATCCTAAACTCAGTCTCACTGYAGCAAAGTTTAATTAGGGTAAGATTTAAACCTAGCATTAAATGCTCCCAGTTTTGCAAGGCACCTTACTTTGGTCTTCAATATCTGTCTTACTACCCAGTCTTTCCTCTCCTCTTTGGGCACTTTTTAACCAATTACAAGYACTTTAAAAATAAGGTTTTTCATTGTAGCTACACAAATCTTATAACAACAAAGTCACTGAGAAACTAAAACTAAGTGTAATGCCACAATTAAGAATTTCATGGGTTAGACAACCTTATTTATTTACATATCTAAACTTTTCTTACCCTTTCTTCACTCTTGCAAAGTCAAATGCCATTTGTCTGTARGAAAATGCTTTTTCATTCAAGTATCTACTATAACGCCTTATAAAGGTGGACATGTCATAACCTGCAAAAAAAAGTTTCACAGTTTATTATTTAATTTTCATGCTTGTCAGAAATTCTTYAGTAAATTATAAGATACAGCCAACAGACCCCAAGATTACATGATTTCTGTTACACTGTGCAATTTCACATACAGAACAGTCATTACAAGACATCTTTCAGCTTCTGAAGAAAAATCAGTAGTGGCACACTAAAACAATCTACCACTGTCCTCTGTTTCCAACAGATCACACCAGTGGCATGGTGCCAGGGGAAACCTGCTAGAGGTCTCCAGATAGTTATGGGATAACATTACTTGGTGGCCAAAAAGTTACCCTTCTATTAGCAGGGGAAAAATACCAATTTAACAAAACGTTTTTACTGAACTGATACACGAATTCCAGGACAAAGCCCAAGTTCAACTTAAACACTCTTGATGTTTCATGTATGTTAGCCACTCTGACTCTTACATGGACCTTCAAAATCCCCCTGACTTGGTTTACCAGAACAAAGAAATCATGATGACACCCACAGAGATTACTGCCTTCCTTGAACTGTCACACCAGAAATACTCAAGGCACATAATACTGTACAAGCCATCTCAAACTTCAATGACTTTTAAGCCTATGACACATGAGCAGTTTAGTATTACAGCCTATCTTCCAGAGTTTCTTCCTCCAAGACACAGAAATGTGTGCAGAAGGCAACTCATCTTCCTCTTCAATTCGGGCCCCTTTTTGCTACCCTTCTAACAATCCACACCCCTCAGTTTTGTCACTGATTATATTTTCCCTTAATATCTCTCATCATTAAGTATCTTTGCCAATTCAAGCATAACACTACCAAATCTGATGTCTCATTATCTATGATACACTGTGAAATGGCAATCTAAGTTTAAAGAAAGTAGTGAAGAACACAAATGCATGCATTTAACAAAATAATTGTTGCCAAACACCAGTATCTTTGAGCATATACATACACACATATATCATGTTTAGCTTAGATGAACACACTCAGTATTTGTTTAGCTTTGTTCCTTCTGTTACCACATCTAAAAGATGCTAAAGTTTTTTTGATGTCCCAAGTCTACAGCAAGAGATGAAATAATGTGGTATTGCTTTGAATTTGCCCATTATTGTAGCATGTCTGTAGTCTGCATACAATTTACAAATATTCTCTGACAGCTGAAGAATTATATTTTTCCTGTTTTCTGGTAGAGCTACCATGAAACAAGCTTTTCTTCTGTTAATTGGGAGCACAGGAAAATTCTCTAATAATTCCAGAGGGAAACGTAGAAAAGAAGGCTTTGTAAGATTCAGAGGGAAAAAGTCTTTAATTTCTGCCTAGACTTTCTAAATTTATTACTCAAATTAAATCA
Source organism: Cardinalis cardinalis (assembly GCA_014549065.1). NCBI lineage: Eukaryota > Metazoa > Chordata > Aves > Passeriformes > Cardinalidae > Cardinalis > Cardinalis cardinalis. The sequence goes on from JACDOX010000140.1 coordinate 1,743,973, forward strand.
AAACCAACCAGTTCTTTCGGTGCCAAAAGCCCTGCCATTAAGAAGTTATAGATCATGCCTAAAAAGCAGTGTCCCCAAGCAACCAAATTACCATTTAAAACTGAGTAAGATCAAAAAACTAAACGGAAAGTTATCAATTTCCACTTTTAACACCCATAAGAGTTAAGGAGATAGCTGACCCAGCCCAGATTTCAACCAGCACTTAAAGGATTTGTAGTTTCACCTTTTGAGTAAAAATATTGCAGGAAATGAGAAATATTGTTCTGAAGTTGTTCAGCAGTTCATTTGTGCTCCTGTATTTATTAAGTACTTATAAAAAGGGTTCAGTAGTGCATTTTTATCTTATTTATATCTCATGAATTAAGGARCAAATAAACAATAGTATCTTATTTAAAATCTTGTTAAGATTATATATATAAGTTGGCTTACCATGAGATCCACTTTTGTCCAGAAAATTGCTGAGATTGAACAATGTGTTTCTAGATGCCAGGTACTGAATAAATCTCTGAAACACAAAGTAATTTTTCTTATCAAAGGCTAGAAGGCTTTGTACCTTCTAGCAGCAAAATTACCAAGTCTACTTTCAGCATACAACATGAAACCACTGATTTTTGTCTTAGCCTGCAACACCTTCCCCAAAACGTTTTGTCCATTCTGACTTTTAGTCAAAATCTCTAGTAAATATTCTAGCGTATATATAAAAAATAGATTATGTGCAAAACACAAAATATATTGTGAAAGGAGCAATAAAATGTTAAATTCTCAGGGATTTGAGGGAGCTCAAGATTTATCTGCTTACAAAGCACATATCCAGGCTAGTCCCAGACTTCTCAATCCAGAAGCCTGTTTTAATAACAAGCAAAGCCCCTCATCAAACACAGGGACTAACAGCCTGAAACAGTTAGAGAAATCAGATGAGAACATTGACCAAAACTTGGAATGGAAAAATAGGAGTAAGAATTTACACTGTCAGAAGTTCATTGCATGAAAACACTTTATATACAGCCAAGGGAGGAACTGTTTCACAGTCATACTGAAGTTGTTTCACAGTCATACTGAAKTTCTTTAAACGTGCTGTCTCTTTTTATGCAGACATACCTGTCTATACAGGTCAATAAAAAGTAACGATAAGGATAACTTGATCTAAAAGGCTATCAAGCTAAATTTACAGCTCTAGGAAGATTTTAACACTCATGCAGAGAAGGCAACTATTTGGATGGCACTTTGCACATGCCAAAACATCACATTTGACCTTAGTCAAAAAATTCCAGGTAGTATTTAATCCTGTGTAGCTGTTTTCAGATTCAGTGCATAAATTGTCAGCATCCTGGCACAGGCTGCATCTTGGTCTTGTGTTATGGTTTTGTAAATGGTAAGACAGATAAACAGTCCAACTCTGCTGCTAACAGTAAGTTTTCTCTTTATCAAGAATCATTCTTGCCCTTTGTTCCCAGGTCCTTTCTGGTTCAGACAAGATGCCTCTGCACTGCCAACACTTTTGGCTTGGAGTGTGTTCAGTGCCAATGTKGCCTTGGGAGAGCTGTTCACACTTACCTCATTGCCATGGACCATTAGATGATGTGTGGTGACTAAGGCTTTGAACACGACCACCCAGCTGCTATTCGTCGCTCGCTCAAAAAGCGTATCGGCCATCTGAGGGATATTCACGTTTGTTTCATTAGTTGCTTGGATCAAGTCTGTAGGAGAGACAAAAGGAAGGTGTTAGGTGCTACAAGTATGATAAAAAGTTTGCAGCATGGCCAAGTTCTCAGACCACCAGGCTGCAGGCTGTGGTTGTGACAAACAGCAAGTTCAGTGCTTACATTCCACATTCAAAAAAAAAAGAAACTAAAACAACAACAACGACAAAAACCCCAAACTGAGATTATACTAGTGTATGCTGATAGCAGGAGTGGTCTAAGTCTTTCAACCAACAACAACAGTTTTCCAACAATTCTGTCCCAAGCTATGACCAAACATTTCTCCATCTTTATCCCAGATGAAGTTAGGGTGCACAACATCATGTGACTTTACTGCCTGCAGGTTTTTAAGTTAATTGTCACTGTTCATTACCTCTGAGTTAGAGAAGTAAGTACTATTGAATTCTTCAACTACAAGTAACATGTTGAGCACACTGAACCCATCCACATCAGCAAAAAGAGGCATCATCAGAAAGGCATCATCATCATCATCATATTGCTGTCATCCCAAAGGTTGTTTTAATCAGCAAGCTCCACCACACTTCCTAGAGCTTCTACAGACCCAGGAAGCAGAAGAGTGCATCCAGGCATGCATTAAGACCTCCTCAACAGTGAGAAAGAACACAAGGAATGACATTAGTTTATACTGAAGCAACTGCACCTCACATTAGGAACAAGTCAACTTGCACAGAAGAGTGCATGAAATTAAGGTAAGCAGTTAAATCATAAACAGCGGGGCAGCAAGCTTTCCACTATCCTCTACATCCCACAAGATCTGTGATTCACTACATCCCCTGCTACCTACTGACTCCAGTTTGGCAGTCAGCAATTACCTTCTACAAGATATCACCTATTTTTGAGTCACAGCTGAAAACTGCACACTGCAACTGCATGCCCAAAACCTCTGTGATGCCAGACACAGCCCTAGCAAAACTCAAGGAGACAACTTCATGCAACACAAAGAGCACAAAACACAGATCTAACTGCAGGGCTGAGGCTTTAAACTGGAAGATCTAAGTAAAAAAAAAAAWAATTAAAAGTTTAACTACTAGACTAAGCATTATCTGAAATTAAAATACTCATCTTTTACTTTTTCTCAGAGGAATCATTGTTAATGATTTCTTCCTTATCTCCAGACTAGAAATTTTCCTCCAACTGTTGAAGTAATTCAGTCATGACAGATATTCTACCTCAAAAGCAGACAGGATATTTTGTGACTGCTCCTTGCACACCTATGCGAGTCTACAGGATTCCAATTCACTTGGGCAGTAGGGTCACCACTTGGCAGAGTTCCTTTCCCTCCCCTACATAATCCCAAGCAATGGAGAGCATAAATGCTGCTAAGAGTGGAAAGTCAAGGCTCAGAATTCAACTACTGATTCTGCCTTTGCAGGACAGGAAAATTCCAGAGGACAAATCTGTCTAAATAGATCAATGAGTCACATCAGGGACTGAGACCCACCTGGTGTGTACAGAAATCTACACTGCTGTACCAGAAGCATTCAAAAGTTCAGGTTTTGTTYGTTTGGTTAGTTTATGCCTTTTTTWAATTTCTGGCATGTAATCTTTATGGGTTTTTTATCTTCTATTACAAAGACTTTGTTTATTTAATATCTAAGAGATCTCTAGCTCAGTCACAAGCTTGGGAAAACCATAGTGCTTGCMTGTATACAAAATTGTTTATTGTATGGGCATAAAAACTGCAAGTTGTCCTCAGTTTCAGACCAAATCAGGGGAATGATTTTCTGGGATGATACAGGAGACAAAAATTATGTGATCCATTTGCCAAGTTTCAATTGAAAATGTATGTTGTCATGGCATTTTGTTGTCTTGGTAATAGAAGATGAAAGTTTTTTGCAGAAYACCTTCTGAAATGTGTTTACTTCTATAATCTCAGTAATACTACCCTTGAAGGAGGCAGTTCTGCAGACAAAGTATYATAACAGCAAAGCCACGCTATTGARTGACAGCAGTTCAAGATCACAGAGCTCCAAGAATTCTCCTTGATCTTGTGGTACAAACAGACCAATGATYTTTTATTCTGTACTGCTGATTAATGCATTACAGAAGACAGTGGTTTGTAAAAGCCTGAAGCAAGTCACAAGTGGCTTACTCACTGTATACCCTGCTCCAAGATTTTACTGCAAGTGACAGCATTTGCTTTTTTTCATATAAGGAAATGCATCAAATTTGYCAGCTTTCAGTCTTGGGCTTCAGTATGTAGATTTCTGGGAAAGAGTGATGCTATAAATTGTGTATTGGTGCACTATAGACAAYGAAACCCCAGAGCAGTCCATCCACAGAGATGCTGGCAATGGAGACAACAAGGCAAATGATGCCACAGCATTGCTTCTGAAGTCACTCAGTCATTTCTGTCTCCTCTCCAAACTGCTGGAGGGTACAGCATCTCAGTCTGAAGCTCTGAATGTTTTAGSACATGAGTAATTATAGTGTGCAAAATAGAGAGGCATGATTAAAATTAAGTCTACTACTTTCAGTGCACAGAAAAGAATTAAACCATGCATGAAGATGTCGCTTGTCATCTGAGGCCAGAAAAAGGAGATTGGGGGTGGGGGAATAATTCTTGCAGAGCTGTTTCCTATTTAGTCACACCACAAAGATAAGGTATTCAAATTTCCTGGGTTTCTTTTCCCASTATCACAGAGTCTCAGCTTAACCAGCAACCATCAGCATCTGGAATGAAGCACCAGCACAGCTAACTTTACAAAACTGAGCAGCAGAGTTTGGTGGCTAAGCTAAATTTTAAAATAAGAGTTGGAAAAAATAATTTTACTTTAATGTGGTAAGGAAGAACAGATACAAGGAAAAATAAATCATATGCTGGAAAAAATCTAGAAACCACATTTTCAAAATATAGAGATTCAGACAATTGCTGGGAAGACAAGAGACAATAAAGCTTAGTCTTCCAAGGAAATCACAGGTACATTTGCTAATGCCAAAAAGGTAATTTTAAGAAGAAACAGAYGAGAACAACCCAAGAGAAACCATATGAAGCAATCTTGCAAAGTTGATTCCATTTGGGGCACATACAAGTAGGGCAAACAAGGATTAAAGGTACCTTCCTGAAGAAGTTTCTGCTACTGCAGGCATCCAGTACACTGACAGCTAATCCCCAAACTCAGACATTGAGCTCAAATACAAATTACAAGCACAGTCAGAGATCAGAATTGTACTGCAGCAGCAGCAAGTGCTTCTACCACAAATTTCACAGAAGTGAAGTAACTGGAGAATGAAGACCTATATATGCTTTATTTGAATCCATTTGTTTACTGTGGGACTAAATCACAAATGCCAAATCACAATATGTGATTTCTYCTACTTCCTCTCTCCACATTTTTGTAGCTGCTATTTTAAAGACTTCTCCAATTAAAGATATTTTTAAAAATTACAATTTTACTTCAATATACTTTTTCTAGTTAAGCTTTGAGATGGAAAATCAATGCAGTAGAAGAAATAAATGGTTATAAATTCTCTGTCACCATAACTTGAATCTAAACTGCAGTCTTTAAGCTCTTGGACAGGCCAATTTTTTCACCATGACTTAAGACAACTGCAACTTAATCATACTCTAGGTTTGCGTCTCTTCCCTAATTAACACCTCCATTAATAAAAAGAAAAACCTGCAAAAGAGAGTTCAGAGCCCACTAAAGGATGGGACTAGCTTTAGTGTTTGTTAAACTCAAAAGGTAAAAAAAGGGAACAGTAAGAATGTTTCAAAGGTTTCAGAATTTCAGATTCTTTCCATTTCATTAAAAACTAGTTTCTAGTTCTTTTTTTTTTTCTTAATGAGAGAGATTATACAATACTTTAAAGAAACTCTTAGTCCTTTACCTTTCCAGATGGTATTCTGGATCTGGGCAGAGCTTTTTTCCTGTTTGGTTTTGGCCCCCCTGCCCTGCCCCCTGCCCCCTCCCCTCCAGTTCTCTAATAAGCAGACCTGGGATTTCCCAGTTCATGATTAATTATTCACAATTTATATTTCAGTATGCAGAGAAACAGCAGCAGAGCACAAGACCTCTCTGTTCAGAGAAATATCAGTGCCAACTTAAGAGCAGCTGTCATTCCAGACTGAATTAACACACAAGCTGCCTCAGCATCTGAGCTGTGTCATACATTCAGTTCCTAAACTTTGCCAAATCCCTCCAGCAATAACCCCCTTACAGACCTTCCTCACTACTACTCAAATACTACAATAGACTTCAGGAGTTTATTTCTCACTTGTAAGTATTTAAATAATGCCTTGAACCTATTGAAAAGGAAACACAGGATTGTTCCATATCCAAGCTAGTCAAGAACAGAAAGAAGCAGCTCAGAGTAAGAGTTTACAAGCATCAACTAAGAAAGTTAAGTAGGCAAGTAGGAGTAGAGCCCCTCCCCTGCAACACAGAAATGTATTAGGAAGCTACTGGAGCACTGTGCTAACCAATGCAAGAGCTGACCTTCCCCGTCTGCAGAAACCTGACCACAAAACCGTACCAGAAAGCAGAACAAAGTTACCAGTTTCTGCTTCTGCAACAATTGCTCATAAGTACATCAGCTATTTGAATGCTGTTGTCTTTGACTATCAGGCAATTCCATGGAAAAGAGTTTGAATTTGTTTCTGAGGTTATCATTTATCATTTATTCTTTTCACTTCCAGCTTGCCCTGTCTACATAAACACACATCTTGGTCTGGCTTGTAACAATGACCCCAACAGCAGTGCAGGCTGTCTCCTCCTTCCTCCCCAAAAGTCTGCCTCAAGGGCTGCTGTATCTCACCTGGATGCCAGCAAGCCTACCTTTTATCAAAGTCCAGCATCTTGCAGATATTGCCTTGGAACTTCCACGCCTATGCCAACTCAACACCCCTAAACACAATCTTCCACTGAGCAGGTGCTCTCCAGGTATTTTACACTCCCAATAATGCAGCTGTAGCTCTCAGGGCGCTACCTCCTCTCTCCAGCCTTACTTCAAATACCTCCTACTTCCAAATAAATCTCAGACTCTCRTGAGGACAAATACTTGCTGCAGACCCTGAAGTTTGAGAGGTCACAACAATCAGTCTTCGACCACACAACAGCACCCCACACCAAGACAAGCTTTTATATACTATTTCTTCCTCTCTGCCCACTCACAGGCATATTGTACTACCCAAAATATTACGCGTTTTGCAGAATCTATTAATCACATGAAGGRTCTGCAGAGAGACAGGGTAAATGACTGAGTACTAGCAAATTTCTCTAGAAGTATCCTCCAATTTCATAACCTGAGATTTTAATTAACCTTAGAATCATTTTATTACCTCACTACTCCTGTTTAAATACAACAGTGCACCACCTCCTATATTATCAAATACCTCTTTTGAAACAAAGTGGAAAATCTACTGCCCATACACACTGCTGGATTTTATTCCAACATACTTCCATATRGTTTGCACCCCTCTTTAACCAACATATCATTCAAGATATTTGGCTTAAGWCATCTGCAAAAATCACCCTAGCTCATTAGCAGTGTTACATCAGTTATGCTGCACTTAATTATTTATATCTATGACTTTTCCTCCTGAGAGGTTCAGGTTCAGCTCTCTTGGAAACAGGAAATAAAAGCCAACCATCAGATGGTCTTCTACTGGATCTAAAAGGGTGCAACTGCAGCAGCTGTCTCTCTAAGTACTAATAACAGGGGGAAGTGTGATTACACTGTGTTTAAAAAAAATTGATCTTGCTTTAAGCAATTCCTTCAAGTTTAATAATTATGAATTTTTTTTACATAAAAGTTCCCAGAACTAAGAGGTCCACTGCCTCTTTGCACTGGGCAGAACAGTGTGCACTACCTTTGATGTTTACATTGGAGTTCTCCTAAGGAGAGTAGCAGAACTGGCATTCAGGCCAGCTGAGCTGCAGAAGCTCAGACTCTTGTGAGGACAAATACTTAGAACACARCTTCAACACAAAGGACAAATACTTCAACACAAAGAAGTGTTAAGGAGCACTCATTRAGGTTTTAAGTATAGTCTTTAAGACTGAAAATTAATTAGTGATTAATATATGTTATAGATATTMATATATTTGTTAATATAAAATATAAATTTGTTTGATGAACAAAGTCTGAGACCTTGCTGACACCTGTGATGCAACCAGTCAGAAGAATAAAAGTTACATTTTTGTGTAGCCTATCTTCTGTTATCCAAGGAATTACATACCTGGAATAACAGAAGATAGGCTACACAAATATTCTAGTACAAACACACTRTGGAAAGCACCTTTTTAGCCCCCCACACACCAAGCCAGAACACCAAACAAAGGGGGAAAGGCCCCATGGTCCAAGAATTGTGCCTGCTTTCTTCCCCATTACAGCTACCACTGCTTTTTAAAGCATCTTCACTAYAGTTGTAAAAAGCTCATCTTGAACCTCATCTGGACAGAATTCACTCACCTTAAATATCAAAGAATCTATCTCAGGCAATAATACAAGTTCAGCAACGTAGAGGAAAGATCACAGCTCTAATGATCTTTTCCTCTCACCCACAGAACTCACTTCCAACCCTCTTTCCCCACAAATTCTGCTCCACAACTAGCTCAATAGAAACATGCATTTTTCTGCTCAAATACAAGAATTAAGCATTTCTGCTTAAGTTGACATGAAACACCAAGTAATTCTGGACCTAAATGTKCCACTTCTCTCTTTTATTGATTTACTGGAAGTAAGAGCTGAGTCACAAATCAWTATTGCAGTGCCTTTTTTGCATAGTTCTGAACAGTTGAAAATATGAAAAAATCCATTTGCATTTGGTGGACACCAACCAATGGTTATAAGATTAAAATATAACAGCRGCTGTCTTGAAGAAATGCTATTTCCCATCCTATTGCAATATGGCTACAGGAAGAAGAGACACAGAAAAAACCCTGCCAACATTATAAAYAGGTTTTGACCAATAACTTTGCATGAAAAGGAACTTTTATCCTGCATGGCAAATCTCAGACCTCATTCTACAAGACATTTCCTTCAGCACTTCCAGCCTGGAAGCCTTAACCAAAATACACATTAATTTAGAGACAAAACTGGAACCACCAGCCAATCTTCTGCCTAGCCTTCAAAGCATTTATTCAATTTCCTCTAAGGGAACTGTTCTCCACATCCATACAAGCATTAAAGTGACAGTTCTCTTGCATCTTGGCTCTTGCTGCAAACAACAAAGCAATTTTAAAGGCATTATAGAGTTGCAAGATTATTGCTTCGAAGGGTAACAGTCAATAAAGTCTACTTAAATTACAGTTGTCAATTGCCTACTGACATTAGGCACATTCACAGCCTGATCCCAGGATTCCAGCTGGGGCCTGTGATTATCTTTTCAATGAAAGTGACCAACCCCTAACATTACCTGTTGGCTGTATCAATTCATAACTCTTATCACTTGGGAGCTCACTGGAATATCAGCAACAGGACTGACAGCAGCTTTTAGGTAGAGAGTACAGCTACACTAAAAACACAAGGATTTCACATTTGCCACAGTAACACTGGGCCATTTACTGTAATCTCTGCACTACAGCAATTTCTAATCCTAATCAGCCTTTACATGCTGGGCTGATCTTACCCTCCAAACACATCTGGCAGAAAATGGTAATCAGCTGAGGCATGGTACCTGAGMTCTTTCAGTTGCCATGCTGCAGTCTCAGGAGAATTCTATCCCCAAATTATCTCCTTTCCACAGAAAACCATCTGTTTTTAATAAACTGGTAGAAGTGAAACTATCACTACACTATCAAGTCTGCCCAGAACAGCAATTTGTAATCCACTAAAAAGCTGAATGAGACTGAAAACATATTGCAAGRAGCCTGATGTTCCAGCTCCAATACTTAGCTGTTACATTTTGGGAATACAGTAAAAAAACAAAACAAAAATTGGGTGGGGATGAGACAATGTGCAAACAACTCCAGTGACATGGTAATTAGTGACAGCCTTTGTGCTGGAAAGAGATCAGTTGACTAGGCAGCCTCAGAAGCTGACACRTCTGACTCAATATCCAGGCCATGGTCCATGCTTTTACTACTCCCTCAGCAAGATTATTCTGAGTCCAGTTTTTTCATCAGTGGATGCCCCATAAKGACACAACCAGAAATTTTTATCTAGGAATGAAACGCCCACAACCATGCAGGCAGTCCTGTTGAAAACATGAACATACCTATTGGAAAAAGAAATCAAATGTAATACAAACCTCTGCATGAGCCAGTGCAACAGTATGACCTCCTGGAAGCACATTGAAGCAGCTCCAACCAAGCAGCAGGTACTTTCTAACATGGTTGCTACCATTTCAATCCATTATCTTGTATCTCTGTATCTACCATAAAGCAGAAGAGTTCATAAAACCAGATGGCTGCCTCGTATGTGAATGCCATGCCTTGTCTTTTTAACCAGATGACACAGTTAGACACAGCTTTACCCTCTCCTTGCTAAGAAAAACCAAAAAAAAGGTAAAATATGAGCCTGCTCAATTCCTTTAAGTTCATTCCCTCATACTACACCAGTTAAACAATATTCCTTTTCTTCTGCCACACAGACAGGTGAGTTAAAATCTCAAAAATCTTGAAAACACTGAGGTCTACTTCCAATAGACTTGACTCTTCAACATGATCTGGTAGCCTTTCATATACTGCAGATTTCTTGATGTTGCAAAAAACCCCAAAATGTTAAATTCAATGGAGCATCCACCTGAGAGGTAGAAAATGCAGTAGGRACTATTAACATTATTAAAACCTGACAGCACTAAGTTGCTATCAACAGTTTGAATTCACCAATGCCTCTGGAGGACGCATTTGCCACTGGCAGTAGAAGTCTCCTATCAAGCTACTGATGAGTGAGGAACTTGGAATCCATCACACAGGCTCACATCCAGGCAGAGAAGCTTTGTGCAGAGTCAGATCTCTAGACTGGGACACCCAGGAGTGTCAATTTAACTCTTTAGCATGATATTTGAAAGGTAGCTTCTCATAACACTGTCTAAGCAWTTTCCAGCTTTCTGATGAACAAGAAGCAGCTCTTTAAACTCACCTATTRCAAACACAGCAAACCTTGCCTGCTAACACTCTCGCCATTCACCACCAACAAAGCAATCTGAAGGTCAAATCAACTTTGCAAAACCAGAAAAACTCTAATGTAGAGTCTTTCACAGTCATTTAATAGRATGAAAGATCAGATCAGAAAGTTGCAGGTAAGGCTCACATATGAAAATACCATTGTTTCACTTGCCAGCAACAGAACATCACTCCTAATAAAATGTACATGTTTTCAAAACACTGGCACACTAAATATGGTGAGTTGCTTCTGGATTGCTGTCCCTTAGCAGAATGTACATTCTCCTATAAATACATTTAGATTAAGCTATAAAACTTAGATTAGGAGCTACAAGCACAATAAACATACTCTGGATTCCAGTCATGCAACAGRATCCAAACCCAAGTCTCCATTTGAAAAGGCTGGATTTGAAAACTCCAGGGCTGCTAAAGGACTGATGCAATGATAAGATAAAGTTTTCATCTATATTTGACCTCTATATATATCATGAGAAACAGTAGCCTTCAGAGGCAGGAAACAGGCCAGCTGGCTTGCCCCCTTCATACAAGCCCTACATTCTCCTGAAGCAAGAAGTGAAAGGAAGAGTCCTGTGAAAAGCAGTCTGAACTCCCCCTCAAGTGCATCTAGGTCGTCTCTCCAATTCTGTTMGAGATGTGCCCCTCCCAGTGCTGTCCTGCACTGTGGCAGGATCACCCACCACCGCCCTACTCTGAGCACCTTCCCCATCACTGGTAACCCTGCACACATTTAAGCAATGGGGGCGACAAGTCAGCATCTTTTATTCATGCTTCCAGCAGTCATGTCTTTCTCTCACTTCTCGGAGGACCATTTTAGAACATTCTGTAAAGTATCACAGTGATTTAAGATATATAACAAAACTATGCCAGAGGCACCAGGAGCCTGCCAGGCTCTGCAGGCTAACCCCTGACCATCTGCTATGGAACCACCTGCTGCCATCATGTCATCTGCTCTCGTGCAAAGCCAAGAGTCACTTTGAAGTGATGCACTGTACTGTCAGCAGTCAAGCCACAGCCTTGTATCACTTCTTAGGACAGAAAAGTTTAAGACACTTTCTTGAAAAGATGTGTCCTTTGGTCCCTTAAGTGCATGGTAGAACAATCTTAGCTCAAGTGGACACCAAACTCTCCAATCTATCTTTACCAGTGTTTTCATCTCAGCCATAACCTAGTCTCCTGAACACTTAAAAACAATGAGCAAAGAATGCTGTTTTCTTTTTTATTCCTTCTTTGAGTCAGTAAAGAAACCTTGTCAAAGCATATGGCTCAACTGTTTTGTCAGAACTCTGAGGCCCAACTGAAACACAGGAGTTCCTGCCAATTTGCTTTTTACCTGTGGTAATTCTGCATATTGGCTTACAACCAAAAGGAGTTGATTGTCACAAGTCAGATCCAAGCTGCAGACACGCCCTGTCAGCAACCTGCAGTTCTCAGTACACGTGAGAGGAAGGGTTTGGTGGTCTCCAAGCATGATCATGTCTATCTACTCACAAAATCCCCTCTACAAAAAACATCATAACACAATTGAGTTTTATCAATCACTAGAAAAAAACAGACTCTAGGAAAGGCAACTAACTGACATGCTGCCTCTGCTCAGATGGCCAGAGTAAAAATTACATAAAGACACAACATTAGCATAACATCAGGGCCTTTTGGCATTCAATCCCTTTCATTAAATTAAGTTAAGATACAGATATAATCTACAACAAAGCATGATATCTCATTATCCTGGGCARAAAAGAGACACAGAAAGGTATTTAGACTTGGCTGATCCAGAAGTCAGTTGTAATATTGTGCACTGTCATTTCCTGTGCCTACAACTAAGCCCTGATGCCCAGTGAATGCCCAATTTGCCAGAAAATACTGTTCTAGTATTCCACCTACATTCATTTCAAGGCTGATGTCCAACATCACTTGTGATGCTAGTGCAGATGGATAGTATACTATATTCCCTCTCTTAGTGAACTACAACTCTCAACTGCCTTAGTAAATGTGTTTCACAACCTAAACAGAAGACTTTACGAGCACAAACAAAATAGGTTTTGTATTGATTTTCAGTATTTTCAGCCAGCTCTGAAGAAAACATGATCAAAATAGCAAGATTAAAAGCATTAAAAACAGTTTTAAGGGTCCAGCATATGGTTTGCACAATTCCAGAAAAAGCAGACCTTACCATACTCTGCAAAGTGACAAGCTRGCCTCTGCCAAGTATTACAAATGCCTCCCAACAATTGCCAACATCTGGTTTATTCAGCTTAATTTAAGCCACCACCCCTCATCCAAGCAAAATTTTGGACAAGAGGAAAATCAAGCAGCTGTGCTGAATCTGATGGGGTGGGATACGCTAATATCAGCTCACCAGTGAGGCTGCACACTGCAATCTTGCTGATACTGCTGACTCAGAGGAACAGAAGTACTGCTGCAAACCCTGTGCCACAGATCACTGCCYGCAAGGCTACTGGGAAGATTTCTTCTATCTTCTGATTTAGTCTGAGTTCAGGGTTCAGTCCCGTGCCAGATCACCCATCCTTTTYTTTATATCTCCTGCAATGAGATCCAGACCCTGATTTCCTGCTTGCTTTACCCCTGCTTCTTCGTTTTCACGGTATTTGAAAGCCCTCACTCCAAACCAGCCAGATTATTTCTAATCTGCATGCCATGTGTTGAAGCTTGGAGGTGCAAGGTTTATCACTCATTGGTGGGGCTCCTGTATTTACCCAAGGCACACAACAGAACTTGTGTTTTCCCACCCTTACTAGCATCCTGATCTGTGCTCCAAAAAAGGAACAGGGCATGGTAACTGAAGGACATTGTTTSATACTGTTTAGACTCACATTTTTGCTATGGTAAGGCAAAGAGAAGAGATATAATGTCATCACCCCAACTCCAATTTTTCCCCATCCTCAGAAATACTGGAGCCAGCTCCTTCAGCAACACTGTATGTCCAGAGCTGATGAGGAAGGTCTATTCCTTTGTTTTCTTCAGCGCCAGGGAGCGAACTCAATGCGCATGGCAAGGTGTTAGTAGCACCGGGAAATGTTGCAGCTGTGACTTCTGAGAACAGGGGGCTCCTCCAGATGTTGCAGAGCATATCTGTTCCAGCACCATGGAGTGCATCCTCTACATCCTGCTCCACCTCTAACCTTGGTGTTCTCTCTGCCWTTTCTTTTTCCCACTTCCTCTGTCAGTTCAGTATTTTCTGCTTTTTCTTAAATTTGTTTTCCCTGAGGTGCCACAAATTTTGTGGATGGGCTCAGCTGTGTGTTGCAGCAGATCCACCATGGAGCTGGCTGTGTCTGGCACAGAGCACATCCTGGTCTCTTCTCACGAAGGCCAGCCCTGCAGCCAACAACTTGTCATGGACACCCAGCACTGGGGGAAGGTAAGCAGGGCAGGAAGAGCAAAGTAGTCTCAAGAATCCTGAGCAGCAGTTGGAAAATGCTAAAAGCACTGTGCCTCCACTACACTATTTCTTCAAAAGTGAGAGCTGTGAGAGCAGGAAATTCTCCTCTTTGGCTATCATTTCTCAGTGCAGCAAGAAGCAGAGAAAATTASTAGCCTTCAAAATGCTTTATGACCTTTAAAGTTTTGCTGTCATCTACTTTTAAGCACTTCAGAGGATCCTTCACAAGGCAGAGACACTGACACATGGACTGACCATACCTACAGAGCATTTTCTTGGAGACTTCACAGAATTCCTCACTAGTGTGAAAGGCCCACATAAAGATGCACAGAAGATAAAGGGTTTAAGAGTGAGGCTGGGAAATCAGGCATAGATCAAATCAAAATACAGAAGATCAATCAAACCTGYAGWTYTTTTTGTTGTTGTTGTCATTCAGAAGGTGTTCAATTGCTGCCAAAACCTAAGGGAGCAACACTATGAGACTATTATGAAACATACTCAACTACTAAATAGGAGTGATTAGAACCATGTTCTGGTCACTGCCATTCTGACCGTCTCATAAAAAGCTACTCCATTATCAAGGTCTACAATGGAAGTCAGTACAACAGAAAGCCCTGACTTGTCCCAGAATTTGTCATCCACGACCTTGAAAAACATGTTTAAAAGAAGAATCTTGCTTAGTCTTGAAAAAGACTAAGAATACCTGCCCTCAGGACTAGTCAATCTTTATCAAGYTACACTGCTTACATGAAAAAAATTTTAATATTATAATGCCTAYTCATTTTCCTGTTCCCTCATCTTCCCTTTTCCTTTCATTAGGCATTGCACCATAAGACAACTTACAGAACAGYTGAAATGCACAGAATCAAGTGATCCTGCCCATATTTCAACATTTGGATCTTAACATGAATTCAAACTTCTATCCTGATTCAAATATATTTTGAAGAATTGGCCAAGTCTTAGCTTGATTAGCCTTCTTTTGGTATTACACATGCCTTAAAACTGGTATGGGGCTGGGGGGGAAATTGAAAATTAATGCCACTTAAATACTCAAGAACAACTAATCTAAAAAGTGCTCTTACCACCTCACCTTGCCCATGGGAGACATTTATTTCTACTCCTATTCAAAGATCTGCATGCCTACAAATGAAGTGTGTCCTCAATACCCTTTTGGGAAAGGACATGGTAGAAGCYCACAGAAACAGCCATTCAACACAAAACTGGTGATGAGTCCTCACACACAATAAAAGTGCTAATCCAACATCCAATAAAGAAGTAAAGAAAATAACTGCTTGCTTGGATGTTYTTCTTTTCAGGTGTGAGAGCAAGTCATTGGGGTGACAGAGGAGTTCACACTATAAAATCCACACCGGCTATGACAACAAAAACAGACACAGTATTCCAGCTGATCTTCAGCAGTAACATTTAAACAAAGTCAGTTCTCTGACACACAGAATTACTGCAATACAAGATACAGTGTGACAGTAAAATGTGAAGGACTAAGCCCAGTGTGTACAGGGACTCTGTTCTTGGCAATTTTCTTGAAGATATTCCCACAGCCGTAGAGCTCGTGTCACCTGGACTGCAGAGCAATGCAGTACATCTGCACACTCCCACTAGGAGAGGGCCACAAGTGCCAAGAGTCTTGGAACACTCCCCAGATCACTTCAACAGCAAACAACTTCTGAAATATGCACATCCTAGTTAACCTTGTCCTTTAACCCACTGAGTCAACAGACACTGAACTCCAGGGACTCAAGGTAGTTCCACTGACCCCCAAATTTTCCCAAAAAGCAGAGACAGACATATTTCCCCAGGAGTAAGACAGAGCTTTCTAAGGCTAACCTGTGGGACCCAGCAACATCATATGTACTGAGCCTAGGCAAAAAAGYTTAACACATTGCTCTTGGTCAATATACATTTCTATTTCAACACTAAAGACCAAAGTGATTCAAACTTATTAGGTCAACACCAGAGACTGCAGAAGAAAGGTAGAACATGGCAAGAAAGAAGTGTCTGTACAGGCAAAATACTGACACCAGCCCTGCAGTTCAGTCACCGTCATGAGTTAAACTATAAACTTCTTTTTTAGAGCCTCTGCTTGCCAGGTACATGCAAATATGCAAAATTAGGCTTGCGATGAAARTAAGTTGCAGCTTATTTTCACAATACACTTGATACACAAGTCRTCTCCACAGCCACAGAAAATCAAATCCTGATATTCATCTGCTTTGTTTTGACTCTTCACAAACATCACCCAGCTCTTGATCAGGCTTCTGAGAAGGTCCTCTACCTTATGAGAATTGTTTTGAAGAAGTAAGGAGACACATGTGGTCTTTTCAGAATACACATTGCAGAACTTCCTCCTGCTGCAAAGCAATTCACTCAGCAAAATAAGTCAAGGAAAATCCCAGCCATTTCTATAATTTTCACAAACAGGAACTTGTTACAACCACCTGCAGATTCAACAACCTCACTAGTTTCCAAACCACTTCCCCAAATGAAAGCTTGAAGGTCTGTTTCTGAGTGAGATCCYATAAAAAGAGCTGAATTGAGACGCACCCACATTTCCCTCATCTATCATGTGTTTTCACATTTGGAAGTCACATTACTTCCCTTCTTCAAAAGCACCTCCCTGTTCATACCATCAGAGTCATTCCCATTTGAGGCTTGAAGCAGCCTTTTACTTGGCCCACACAATTAAACCCTCAGTGAAGCCTTAACACAATTTTCAGAGCAGTTCTAAGAATCAAGCTCCTATGCTGTGCACAAGTACTGCCCTCCCACTTGAATTATCAGCTTATATATCCTTAAAGTAGCCCATATGCCTCATTCACCCACTGCAATGGCCCTTCCCACTGCATCAAAATAAAGCTGCTAACTCCCCACTTCTTCACAGGAATAATAATCTACCTAACAAACACTGGTTAGCTGAGGGGTAGGAATCCATATAATTGTGGTGATTTTTCGACAACTTTTGGATGACAACARTTTTGTAATATGAAAATGATCAGAGCTGAACTGTCCCACACCATCAGAGCATCCTAGATTTACACTCCTTTTCCCACCACAGGGACTTGAGAAGCTCATTTAATGCCATCTGGCACTACCTCCAGTAGTTGTTGAAAATTCACTAGTAGGAGATCTGGAGTTCAAGAAAATGGTAAATGCTGTTAACAAGCAYAAGATAGCAACCAAATGATACTTTAGTGCTCCTTCACATGACCAGCCTGTCCAGCACTGAGAGCCCATGCCAAAAGACAGCAGCATCTATATTACAGTCTGGATTTGAAAGSTATAGCAAGTGCAGAAAACCACACAAAAGTAAACATTTAGCAGCTCAGCTTTTCTACATTGAAGACATTAATTCTGTTCTTTTCTCCCTTACTTAACACACCACCTTTCACCTTGTCACCTATGATCTCCCTAAACTCTCTGTAATTATTATCTTCTGCAGCAAACATATGAGAACAGGCATTATTGTATCCTATCCTTACAGGACTACTTAACCCATGTTAAATAGTTGATCTCTCAATTTAATTTACAAAGCCCAGTTGCTAAGTAGGGCAGTGGAAGAGAGGTTGTGTGACCTGACACCTGGCCTCTAAGACACTAAATAAAATTATGGAGTTCCCTAAGGACACAGAAGCCCAATGCCACTACCAGAATTACAGCTCTTCATAAGGCATCATTCCAACCATCCCTCTGGAATCTCAATTTTTAATTGTCTAAACCCTTCATACATAAAACTTATTGYAAGGCACTGGGAAGTTTTACCTTTCATTCTTCACATCTTCAAATGCTACTTATCCGACCTGAAATGCACCCASACAATTAAACTCTGAACTGTTACTTACAGCTTGTAAAATTGGAAAAAAAAAAAAGCAGACATATGTCTTCCCAGGAAATGATAACTTCTTAACTTCTTTACTTCTTTTCCTCTTTTATGTGGGACATGCAGGGACGTAAGAAATTCTGTGGAATTCTACTTGCTTCTGTCTTCTGTACAGCCACTTTCTTGAATAGTACTACTAGCACCAATATCCAAAAACACAAATCCTTTACAGTCCTTACTATAACACTGGTACATTACTCCAACCTCACTTTAATCCTACCTATTCCAGACAGTACTTTTATTTATAAATGTATATACACACAGAAACACAGAGACACATAGACACAGCATGCTTTCAAATACACGAGCTATGCTTTTTTTAAGTTAAAGCTTCTAGTAAGAGATATGGTCTGTATAGGACAGTCCAGACACAGCCTAAAGTGTTTATAAAGATTAAAAAGTGTTGACAGCTGCCAAAAAACAACATAGAAGAAACATCAATAACCAAGATGATTTTTAAAAATATGTAAGAAAACATGACAGAATATATGATATCAAGACCAACTATCTGCTTAAAGAGTTTAGACTCCAGTGACTCTTCAATCAATGCTGCTTACATCAGCATTTCTTGGACACATTGCAAGAGCATCTAGATATRCTAAAAGACCAGTTTACTGTTTGTTACTTGGAGGATAAGCTACAAAGTCATTAGAAGAGAAATCTGGAATTATTTTCCAGAAGTAATGCTACCCCCTTTTAACAAATACTGCATCATCAGAACTGTACTTACAAACACCTGCACCAGCATTACTTAGAAATGGCCAGCAGCCAAGAGACTGCTGGTATAAAACCTGCTGATCTCTACTTGAATGTACCTCTCACCATGTCCAAAAAGACCATGGGAAGCCCACTTAGTTTTAGATATTAACACCTGCTGTTGATCTGCTAAGTTCAATGCTGGACAGAGAAACTACTGGTAAACAAGGCCAATTAACATCACGCGACCAAATTCTTTCACCATTCTACTACTTGGTGTCTCCAAGCAGGGGCAGACAGTTGAAGTGAAATTGTCAGGATGAAACATGACTAGCTCATTGTTTTCCATTAAAGGTTTTGCCTCAACCTTGCTTCATGCCTTAAATAGCTAATGTCAGTCCAGAATACATCAAAAAACTGAGATAAAGCCAACATCCATCTTCAATAAAACATTGACGCACACTACTGGACGGCTCACAAAGTTGCTGTCTGATATCTGGGACCTCAGCAACAGCCCTTAAACTCTCCAAAGGTTGTCCCAATCTACAGCACGGCGTTATCCCGGTGCCTTGCCATTTAAGCATGCCATTATCTGAACCTCCTCAGAAGTGGAGATGCAGTGCTGTGGAGATGGCCCCGCTCATGCTGGTGCTTGGCCAGCTCTGGGAATATTATTTATGTATATTTCATCCTAGCTTAATCCTGACCAAAGCAGGCAGTGGCAAGCGCAYGTCCATTTTGCCCTGTGATTCTCTCCCCCCAAGCCCCTGCTCCATAAGGCGCCCTTTCCACTGTCTTCCCGGATAAAAGGCAAAGGGTCATGAGGAAAAAAAATGGCCGAAAGAGCAGTATTATGCAATAAGAGAAGAAATGCAATAATAACTCATCCTCTCCTGGAGATTTCCCATCACCCTCATGCTTTGCAAGCTGGATTAGAGCAAGCGTGACAGCCAGCCGTCTCAAAGGCCCGCTAAAGTGCCCTGCGGGCAGGCTCCTCAGCCCCGGGCCTCGCCTGGGGAAACAGAAAGGGATGCTCACAGTCCAGGTGCTTTTTCTTGGGCCCCATCACTTCATGCGTGGTGGCTTTGCAGACGGCTCTGGCTACGGCCGATCCCGTAACGCTGTACTGAGCAGCTGCGATGCGATCTGTCAGCGTCTGACCCGACATCTTCGAACGGCGTGCTGGCTGCTGCCGGCTCTGCAGGGGCGAAAGACACGGGAGGGGAGGGGGAGATGCCGGGTCTGCGGCCGGGGGGAGGCACGGAGGGACGGGCAGGRGCAGGGGCGCACGCACGCGGGCACGGGCACAGCCCCGCCACACGCACAATGGTCCCTGGGGCAGCCCGGCCCCTCCCGAGGCGCAGCCCCCCCGCCCCGTTGTGTAAGCCTCTGCCTCGCTGGAAGCCGCCCGGGGCAGGAAGGAGGGTATTTTAGGCGTTGCGAGGAACAGATGAAGGAGAAATAATGACGGCAGCTGAAGGAGGCTGCACACAGATAGGGTGCGAGCCGCCGGGATGGGGGAAGGCAGCCCTCCCGCACCTGCCTCCGCCGCGCCCCGGCCCCGCTGCAGCGCCCGCGCCGCCGCCTCCCCGGGGCGAGATTATGGCACCGTTGCGCCATGTTCTGCCCTCCCGGTGCCTCCCCCACCGCCACCCCCGGCCCCGACAGGGACCCCCCCTCCCCGCGCCGGGAAGCGGGGCGCCGCTGGATGCGGCGCGGCGGCGCCCAGCGCCATGCAGCATCCCGGCGCGGAGGGACAGCGGGATGGACCGAGCGCCAGCGGCCGACCTGTCAGCGCGTCCTTCCCTCCCGTCCTC
>JACDOX010000140.1:1764697-1785271 GCA_014549065.1 Cardinalis cardinalis
GGGCGGGCTGCCCCCTCCCGCCGCCGCCGCCGCCGCCGCCGGGGATGCGCTGGGCGTCCACGCCCGGGAGCCGACGCTGCTATTTCCAGCCGGCGGCTTAATCCTCCCGCAGCCTAATCCCCGCGCTACTGCCGCAGCAGCGCCGCCCCCTAGCCCGGTGCAGAGGGCGGGACGGAGCGGAGCCGAGCGGCGCTGCCGCCGCCGCAGATCGGTGGCCCGGCGCAGTCAGGTGACCCCGATCCCCACCCGCATCCCGCTTCCCGGAGCGGCGGCGGGCACGGCCGGAGCTGCTCCCACGCGGGGGCTGTCCCGGAGGGGAGCCGCGGCTCGGGGGATCCCAAGCCACTGATGCTTCCCCCCGGTCTGCATCATGGTCCTGTCGTGAGCGCTTAAAATAGTGCCTTGAGGGATCCCAAAAGCKCACGCAGACTAGATTTGTCCAGAATGTTGTTACAGTGTTATTGCTATCAAAAACATCTGAAATACGTCCCCAGAAGGGTTTTCTCTCTGTTATCTAAGGTACCCTAAGGGTCTTGGTTACAACCCAGCCACACTCGGGAGGACACATTGCTACAATTTTATTGTGTAATTGAAGCCTACCGGAGTGATCCGTGGAGTATTGGGAAATGTAACGTACATATATTACCATAAATTGGCTGAACTTAGTTTTGGAGTAAAGTGATTTAAGTGGGTGGGGTCTAAACGAAATGGCACTGGTAGCAATTATTCGAGCTGCCGGTAGAACAAATTTCAGAAGACGATGTCAGCACACGTTATTAATTAGCTGGAGAAAACACTACGTACAGTCAGTATTGAAGAGTTGCGCACACCAAGTGATAATTGGGTTGTGTTGCATGCAAAGACACACAGCACCATTTTCATTTGTTATATCAGGAATAGAACACTGACAAGGGATTGTGGTCTGTGACAATATGAAACAGCAGGTTTCTTACTACTTCATTCTTTCTTTTCCTTTTTTTTTTTCTTTTTTTTTAACCTAACAACACAGATTTTTAATTTCGACGTAGCCTGAAAGCTTGAGAATGCTGTTAAAATAATGCTCAAAAGTTCAAGGTGTCTTTTCTGTGGGAAATCTCTTCCAAAACAGCTGTAAAATGGTGCCTTGGACCACTAAAGACGGGAGTTCAGATTTGGACATTTTCAATATTGGTTAAATCGCCTTCTTTTTTTGCAGAGCAGATAGGGATTTTTGGATTTCAAGATTCAAAGGTTTTCTCAAATACAGTGTTTGACTATGGAGAGGAATTTAATTTCAAAAAAAGATGTAAAGTGTATATCACTGTTAGCAATCAGCATTAGGAGCCTGCAAGCTTCAAATATTTCTGTAGAGAGACTCTCATATTCCAAAAGTGAGAATGTGTCCATGCTTCTCAGCTCTGTTCCATATTGAGTAGCAAATAAATAAACCATGGAGTTGCACAGAAAGATAATACTGTGCTCTTTAGCATTACTATAGTCCACTGTTCAAGTATGGACAAATTATAGTAATACTTAGAAATTGTTTGTTACCACAGAAATGTTAACTTCAATGCCTAGGAATTTGTCATTAATGACATGATTTATGGCAGCTAGAAGCATGTCTTAGCAGAGGCACACAAMCAATTTTTCCTCTGTACTTCACCATCAATTATTGGGGTCATACTCCCAATTGATTTCAGAGGAAAGAAAAAGTTGGGATCTAACAATACTTCATGTTCCATTACTTGTGTTAAGAGTGATTCTGAACTTTTCTTGGTAACACTGGCAGGAGTTTAGAACAGCTTGACTTTAAAAGAGAAACTTCTTTTTTAACTGGTACATTACAGAAGGAAAAAAAAAAAGACACAAATTGTTTTGGAATTTATTGGCTCCACACATCAGTAATTTAGAATGGTTTTATTTCCTGCAAGCAGGATAGTTTTCAACTTTATGCTAGCCAAAGTATTTAATTAGTGATACTACTTTTTTTAACATCTAGTGTACATCTTCMGTGTGAAGTTCTGGATACTTTCTGAACTAGTCCATATTGTTATCAACAGTTGCTGTCACTGAGATTCTCATCTGTGTCGCCAAAAATTATGGTTGTTAATACTCAGCTAATTTTATATCTTCATATTGTCAAAATATTGAAGCAAAAGATAAGTCAGATAATCTGTACTATTGCATTAAAATTTATGCAGTCTCTTAATGAAAACCTAAGGTGCTTTAAGAAAGTAAGACAAGAAGACATTAGTTCTCTTTAAATTCAGAGTGAAGGTATGTGATCTACTGAAACTGTATTACTTTTGGATTTAAAACCAACYACCACTCCCCCAAAAATAACCCAGCCTCACAAAACAGGAGTTCGTGTTTGTAATGAAAGTCACACAGGAGATAGGAACCACCTTGAATAAGGATACACCATGGAGGGAGCTGCCCAGGASTAAATAGATGGAGAGCTGGGGTTGCCATTTCACCGGGTAGTTTTAGATGAAGTCCCAAGAAGTTGCCTGGTGTTCTGGCTCTGTGAAACCCAGGCTTACAGCTTGGCTGGTGGAGGTCTAGATGAGGGTCACATAAGCAGCTGGRAAGGGTTCTTGCTCTTAAAAATAACACAGAATCGATGATGTCTTTCTTGACTCTTTGTAACTGTGCTTTCAACTTAATAATGAAAGCCTTWAAGAAGAGAAGATATATTAATGACTGAATAGCCATTTTGAAGCAGACAGATAATTCTTAACTGAATCTGAAGTGAGAAAAATAGAGTTGGTCTGTGTTAATCTCACACTCAAGCACACGAGGAGGGAAGGAGGCATGTGTAAGGGCTGATTCATCACACCTCACACCTGAATTCTGCCCCAGAGTTGCCCATCTCTTGGCTGATGTAAGGCATGTAGACTGTTTTCATGCACTAAGGTGCACTGAAAATCTGAGGGTTTCTCACCATAATTATGCTTTTTTTCCTTTTTTTTCCCCAGTTTCTCTTGTCAAGTCTTCCAGTTCTTCAGCCAGCTTTGATGCCCTTTGCTCCTGCCTTCACAGGCCAGGCAGAGATTTAGACCCCAGCCTGTCTGTGCCCGAGCCTGCATCAGACCCAGTGCTGTTGTTCTGCTTCTCCCTCTTACTCCTAGGGCCAGTGGTACAAACAGAGCTCCTGGAGAGGCTGGCTGTAACCATAGTGATAGCAGCAGTCCTGAACAGATCTGTTTAGCTCTGGGGAGGGGGGGGGGGAAAGACTTTTCAAGGGAGAAGCATCCTTCTGACTTTGTATCAGGTTGATGGAGCCAGGTAGTTAGCATTATGCTTTCTCTACAATGCAACAGAAGTTGCAAAACAACAGTAGGTACTCAAATCATGCWATACTCAGGAGTTTCTGTGCTTCTTCTGTCAAATATAACGTCATTGCTTGGTCTTGTGTAGGTTCTGTCCACAACTGTTTTTTCAGCCTCTGTTCTCACCCTCCTTAATGGCATTTGTTTCAGTAGTTCCTTTGGTTGCTGTGATATAAAGCAGCAATGAGAAATGAAAGATGTTTGTCAACTTTCCAGTCAGAATGATGGTCTGAGAAGGATGCAGCCTGAATGTGTTTGTACATCCCAGGCAGAAGATTCATCTCATTTTGGAGAACTACTTGAGCTACTGAATCGAAGAGAACAGCCATACACAGTGGTAAGGGTACAGGCTTGGTAGCATGAGTATATGCTCTACATCCCATAGGAAATGCCTTTTTTGTGTCTTTGAAGAACTTTGAATATTAAAAAGTTAATTTAGATAAGAGAGAGAATGAACAGAAGAGAAAAAGTATACAAAGCATAGCTAACGAGCTCTTTTACTGCTGGTTAAGCCATGTCAGAGTGAGGTCATGTTCTGCAGGCTATGGCGTGYCTGCACATTACAGAGTTGATGGTTACAGAAAGATGGTAATTGGCATGTTCTGTACAGATGATAAAGGTGTRTTCCTTCCCCTTAGCCAGCACCCTGGTTCCCACAAGGACCACCTTAAAATCTGTATTTTCTTAGAGAYCTCTGTTGACTGATGCATTAATGGACACCATCATCCACATCACAAGGACAGCTTTTGCTGCTGGAGTAGTTTTTTGGGTTATGTCTGGCAATAACACTGAGGTTAATCGACCAGAAAGGGTACAGATGGGCATATGTATCAGAAATGGAGCAAAAGTCCTGTAATTGTGAAAGTCAGTACCTGTGAAATTCCTCACTATTTAGTGTTTGATAGTCCTGATAGAACTTCTAATGCAAAACTCTGGAGGTATGAAGTGTATTGCACTTCCACACAACAGATTCAGACTAGGCCTAAATTTGTCTTTTTTTTTTAACATTTTCTTTTACACAGAGCACAAATCTTTTACAGATTTATTTTAAGAAGTCTGTGTACCGAAAGCTACCTAACTTCCTGCTTCTATAGGTAATATGTATTCTAATATAGTCAATGTGGAAATAGCAGCTTTCTTTTGATATTAGAGGGGAGAATTAATTTAAGAAAGTTGCAAGTCAGCTTCAATACAAGCATTTTGTATTCCATTGGAGCTGTTGATATCGGAGRGGAGAACATTTATCAAAAAAATTAGATGAGGACATACTGTGCTTCTCAGACATCATAAAACAGATTTGCAGGAGTATAGAGAAACAGATAATTGAGTACTAATTGAAGTTTAAAATTTGTTACTCATTGACTAATTGACAGTCATGTCTTTGAATACAAAGTAACTCTGAAGGCATTGATCACAACTGCATCATTTCCACAAAGRGGGCAGGATGCTGCCTGAAATAAAATCCAAATTTCATGTACCACAGAAATTTTGATCTATGGAAAGACAATAGGCTTTTAAGCTACCTTGGCTTTGTGGACATTCAGTTTTCCTTTTCAAGAAAAAACAACTTTTTTGGTAAAGATGTTTTATTTTGGTATTCATATTTTGGTATTCATTATTTTGGTATTCATTCACGGCAGCATTTTACTGTAAATGGTGAATTGTATTAATAATAGTAATAAYTGTATAATTKTATTTTWTATATATATAACAATTGTATTTTAACAATTGTATTTTAATATATAACAATTGTATTTCAATACAATAATGGCTGTATCCTGTCTGTGACCATCATGTATAGAACCAGGGATGCTTCACTGGCTTCTGTCTGCTCTGCCAGTGGAAGCATTAAATTCTGTATCTTACATTGAGCACAACTGGTACAAACTGGGTCTGAGAAGCAGCTAGCAATGATTTTCAATGGAGAAAGCCTCTCTATATTCTTACAAAAAAGAAAAGGTTTTCAAGAGAAGGGAATTCCATATCTTTGCTCTGCTAAATCAGTGAAGGCTGCCGTCCTGAAGCCTAAGCCTGGTCTCTCACCTGCTTCGCTGGCTCTTGGCAGATCTCCAATTTCTGCAAAAGCAGGGTTGCTTTCAAACAGTAACTGATAACACGCTGAATACTCCTTTGCAATTGATGTGCATTTGCAGCATTTTTTTATTTTACATGTTGTCCAATATCTGCAGGAGCTCCTGGACAGAGAGTGTGAGGTAAAAGCTATTAAGACAGTGGGCCTTCAGCCAGGTCCTGGAAGGGTGACCCACCTTCTCTTTAAGAGCTCTGCCAGGTGATGTAAACTATTGACTTGAGCTTTTTGACATCCTAGAAGCAGAGAAGAACTTGGTGAGTCTTAGAATGAAGCTGATCCACAAGAAGGAGGCTGCAGGGATTCAATAATAATTTTCCTAATGGTCCAGGGAAGTGTGCTACCATCCAAACTTCAGGACTGAGCTTTCAAGCACATACTGCCTGCCCTGTCTGCTGCTGCTCTAGGCTCAGAAACCCTCAGCTGTATAATAAAGTGACAGTCAAAGTCTAGGAAATTTCTGAAGTTATAATTTCAGTGACAGATTTGTTCAGCAGAAGTTCAATAGATGCCAGATATATGTCAAATAGGAGTACAATTTCAACCCTGAGGATAAAATAAAATTTAAGCAAAAAAAGATAAGGATGTATTTATAGGGAAGGGAGATTATGAATTGTGATACCTTATGACCAAATATGACCTCTGCTCACTGGGAAAAAAAAAGCTGATTTATGCAATTAGATATATGAATGTATGCTAAGATTTACAAATGCAAATATGTACCTTATCATTATAATATATTTAGCAATATTTAATACCTAATCTTTTAATAGTTTTGGTATTTTCATTTGCACATCATAATTTTGCTAAGGGCTGTGAGCCTAAAGCTCAGTCTGCTAATGTAAGATCAAATTCTTCAGCTATTATGCTTTTGAAGTGGTAGTGTGACTGGTAAAGCTTAGTGAGTTCTCACTTCCTACTCTTCCAGGCTTGAAGTTGCTCTTTAACTGAATCTGTACACCCACAGGAGGACATTTTTGATTGTACTGGCCTCCAGTGGCAACCTAAGAACCATTTTGGTTATGAGATGTAGTCAATCAACTCCTTCACGCCTTCTTCTTGACTTTATGACTCTCATATTTAATTGGTCTTGCTTGCACAATACTGACTGTGTCACAACTATGTAAAGGACTAAGCCCTTCTGATTTTGGATTGCTTGATAAACTAGGATCATTAACAACACTTTAATGCAGTCAAGTGCATATATCTAGAAGCAAATCCTCTAAGATTACTTGCTGGAAAGCTTTTACTCTGAAAAAGGATTAGGAGTCATTGCAGGCAAACAACATACTCGAACTTTCAGTGTGATGCTRTGTGGAAAGACCTTGTGAGGCTTAAGACTTTGTAATCAGATACTCCCAACAGGATTGGGGTGTCATTTCCATTTCTATTTATGACTGGAATGTCACTGGCAGTACAGGACTGCTTAAATTCCTGTTTTCATGTCTTCTTTATGGAATTTTGAGAAAATGCATTAGAGTTTTAGAAGGCTCTTTCTGTCCCCCCTAAAGAGAGGTCCATGCATACTCTCATGATAGCTGTATACCATGACTGTAGGCTGCTTTCCCTAAAGGGGAAGAATTCTTCTCTAATTTGGCTAAATTATTTGATAAAGTGGAAGCAGAAGAGGACAAATAATCTTTGTCAGGAGCACCTGTAAGAGTTGCTTTATTTTTGACATTTTTTTTTCTGTCCAGATGTAGATGTTGCTACTAGTCCTGTGGAGAGAGAGATTCATCCTTCTGCAGAGAATGGTTGGTCAAACTGCACCCAAGCCAAAAGAGTTTCCACTGGCTGTCACAGGGTCAGGACTGTACTCAGGGTTTTTGCAATTTCCAAACATAGACTGTAATGAATAGTGTTAAATGTTAAGTTCCCTTGCCTATCCTTTGGCTCAGTGTGCAGTCTGATAATGACCACCTAATTAGAAAAAACATACTCCAGCACAGGAAGAAAATTGGCTACTCCTATGTCTGCACATACCCCATGCAAGTAGGTATTTGTCATTGGTTATACCAATGATACAACCCTGATGCTCATAGCTGCTCTTCCTTCAGCACTTCTATCTAGAGCATGTAATGAGACCCTTCTTTCCTGCCCATGGGTTATTCCTCACTTCTTTTCATGTATCTTCTTGTTGTGAGATGATTTTCTGGTTTCATCAAATTGCTTGTACTTGAAGAGAGATCCAGAAAAGCCATCCTCAACTTCTTGAAAATTTGGACTATAAAGAAACAGTGTCATAGGTGAGGAGATGAGTTCATTTTACTCTTAAGACTGTGGTAGGACTGTTTCCTCACRCACTACCTCACAGTTAGGTTATCACAAGAAAGCCTAATTTCTACGGGAGGCGCAACACTTGACCTTAGTGAACTAAATTACTACTTGAAGAATATGCATCAAAGTTGATTTCTTCTCAGGTTTAGTGTAATTGGGTGAGTACATTGTGGAAAAATACTAATTACATAAGAAGTGCTTAAGCATCACCTTTAACAAAGCCAAACTGCGTTTATCCTGCTGCTGTGGAATACTCAGTGTAGGAGGAAAACAAATTACCTGTTAATTGCTTTGAGTACAGAAAAAGGGACAAATATTTCCTGCTGTCACGTTTAGTTAATCCTGTGTGAAGTATAAGCACAATATTATTGATATTTTCCAATCTTTATTTAGCTATCTAATGAGACAGTTTTCTAGAAGTGCTGAGTGCCAGCACTCTCCTTGAAAGTGATGGTAGTCTGAGTATCTTGCTCCTCTAGAAAGTGTTGTTTTTCTCAGATCCAAAGATTGACAAGAGCAAGTTATTAACCCTACCTCAGATTAGAAATTACATGTGTGAGAGCTAATACTGTGCTAAATTTGGGGTGACTTAGAGAATTCAAGGCTATTATTAGAAAAATGCAATGCTCATTTAGCATGCATACTTGTATATGTAGCCTGCATGGTTTGATCAAGAAACACTTCTTCCAGTGTGCAGAATGGTGAAAATGATCTCCAGGAAGTGTGATAAAGGAAGTGATAATCCAGTACTCCCCGACTGGAGCCGCATAAAAGGAAGAATAGCAGAGCTTGCAAGAGCAGAAGGTTAAAGATAGCTACAAATTTTTATGCTTGAAAGAGAGGAGCAGCCTCTAGAAGCAAACAGGGGTTAAGATCAATATGTAGACAGACATTGTTTAACAGATAATGTCTACTGGGCTCCTTATTTATATCCCTGTGTATGCAATCAAGTTCCTATCTGAAAATTTCAATCTAAAATAATAACAGATCCATGTCTAGTGGGAGCCTCATTTCTATGTGCTGTTAATAGAAAAATTGTAGCCGTTACTGAATAATATTGATTGTTGACGCTTTTCCTCCTCTTGCTTTAGCCTTCATTTCTATGGTGTCTTGAATTCAAAGAGCTCCAAGTACTTCACAAATGCTAATTTAACCTCCCAGCTTCTCTGTATGGAATGTAAGTATTCTTACCCCCAGGGACTGCYTTCTCTTTGTGTCGAGGAAATGCTCACCACGTTGCTGGTGTTGCTAGAGACCTTCCACAATAAGCTGTTTGCAGCACAGGACACCTAAGGAGCAGAACCAGTAAAAGACTATCTTTGTTCAACATTCAACAATTCTGATAATAAATCTCTAGGCACTAAGTCTAAAAATGGTCAGGAAAACACAGCTGAATGAAAAAATTTTTAGAAGATGCAGCAAGGGTGGTATGTAGAAAATATGTATATTGTATTATACTCCATTTATATTTTGGTATACAAACAGCATTGATAAGCACATCAGTGGCTTTCAGGTGTAAATTAAAGCCAGTAAGTCTTGCTTCTGTACTTAGCAATTGAGAGTATGGAAGTTCATCCTTTGCATCTTTTTTTTGTTTTTGCATTTACAGTGTCAGACTTGGCAKATCAGGGCAGAACACTCAGTATTTGTGGGTGTTTCATCTTGATGAGTTTGAGTGGGACTGCTGTAGAGGGAGGCTAGCTCACTGCATAATGCTAACATATTTACATGTCTTTTCTCATAATTGATCATTTCTGTCCCTTTARTAAGCATTCATAGAAGAAACAGATTTTTCTCTATGACATGAAGACATTGCTTTTTACTTACACAGAATTTCACCTGGATTATAAAGCTATTTGATAACTACTCGTGAAAAGACAGAATGTGCATACCTTTCATTTAGACCAGTATGTGTGTATTTTATGTACATTAATAGTAGAGTCATCATTAAATAAATTAATTTCTCACTAGGGGTGAACTGGTCTTTTTCTCTCAAGACTGACATTGGAGAGTTCAGCAAATCCATTATGAAGGATTAATATCCAGAATGCTTGACAATCATTCTAATTACCAATATTAACTTTGGAGTAGATGTAATGAAGTGGAATAACTAATATACATTGCATCTTGTCTACATTATTATTTATTTAAATCACCCATTTTTTGAATATTGAAGGTAGTTTTTGAGGATCTGGATTGGCAAACCAATAACTAGCAGAATGATTGAGCGGCCAGTGCCCTTTCATGCCACTCCTGCCCTATAAATGAACTGGAAACCTACCAGGTTCATCCCACAAGTATTTTTAGTGGAATAAAAAYAACATATGGATAGCATACTGTCTCTTTCCAGCCCCTCAGCAGAAAAGATGGTTGATCTTAACCAGAAATAACAGTAATGGGGATGCTACGTCCCTTCATCATGGTTTTTTTCCAGCCAGAGAGAATCTCAATGGTGACTGAAGTGCATCAAATAGACCCCAGCTCAACTACACTGTTGAGGTTAAGCCTAAATTAAGTGGTGAGCCTTTATTTAAAATTCTAGAGCAGTTTGTAGAGTTAATTCAGGCTTTAGAGATCACTTCGGTGTTTAGACAGTTTGGATGATATGAGGCAGTGGAGGAATATCCCTGCATGTTCTGATTTTTAGTGTGTTGGTTCTTCACTGCACTCAGAAATCCCTGAAATGTTATTGAACTGCCTCAAAAAAAATCTGAAGGGGAAAAAAAAGAAGAGTTTATTCTGCATATCACTGCTCACAAACTGGGAAAAACAAAATCAGAACTCTTTAAACTTTCTTTTTCCATTGTGCAGTGGCAGAAAAGGATACTGAGGTAACACCTTTTTGCCCAAATAAATCAGATACAGGCAGCCTTGCCCATGCATCCCTCACACACTTACATTCTCTGCACTAGTTACCTTGGAGGTTTAATATCTGATTGTACTGTTTTACAAATCAGCCRTGTTCTGGTCCACTATTCAAGTAGAAAGTTTTCACATAGATGCTTTATGAGAGCATTGAATGTAAGAGAAGAGTTTATAAAAGTACAGAATATAAATTGTTAACTTTTGCCAGGTTCTCCTTATGTGTTTGATGCAGATGTGAAAGAAGAACCTGGGTCTTACAGGCTTCATTACAGTAAGTGTAAAACCTTACACAAAGGCTCTGTAAGAATGATGGGATTCTTCTGAGACAGAGTGAGGTTAAGAGAGGTAGAAATTTCCAGGRAAATCAAGCATAAGTGTGAGAATCCAAATAAACCAGATACAGTAATTTTGGGAGTGAGGAGGGTTTTACCGTTTTGTCATTTGCATTGCTTAGAGGTTTATGGAAATTTTCAGAAATATCTCCCTTCACAGGTCTGGAAGTCAGGTTTAATATAACTTTGGTTGTCAATCCTGACACACAAAGCTGTAAATAAATAAGAATTCCCTCTGAAAATCACCGAGCCGTCTTGAAGTTTGCACTGGATTTGCTGATTCTAAACAGTTGGATGAGTGGATTCTTCATGATCTCTCAGTACTGTGAGTCTGTAAAGTTGCTTCTGGCTCATGTCCAATTCAAGGCAACAATAAATTGTTTTAGTCTTTTACAGGAAAATTGTACAGCCAACGTGTCTGTTCAAGTGCATATGCATCCTCAGATTGTGGTTTTTTGGGGTTTTAAGCAAGGATAATTAAACTTCTTTTTTCCATGTAACATACAGAGTAAATAAAGAATCAGATAATATTTCTGAGAGCATTTAGATATGTTTCAGCTTGGGTCATTATATTTCTCTTTTCCCAAAAGGATAAGACCAAAAAACATAAGGTTCATAGCAAAGAAGATAAAATAGGATTTTCTTAAAACAACAACAAAAACTGCTGTCAACCTGCTTCAAGCACCCACTTAAAACAATAATGAAAACTGCAGTGAACTTGCTTTAAGCACCCACTCAAGGAACAAGTGAAAAACCAATCACTTAACATTTGATGGTCTAAAAATGGTGTGTTGACATATACTCAGCTTGAAATCAGCTGAAGATGCTTTGGGGAAAGTATTTTAAGAGGAGGTTTCCTAAATAGATAATATTGTGATGCCTTTTACAGTACCTAACATGTAAGTATTGTCTTAAAATAGTAAAAAATATTACATTTTCCTAGAAAAATAATCACTGGAGGAAAAAAAAAGGGTAAAAAATGTTCCACTGCAAGTGGTGAAACACAAGATCATTGCAGAAGCATTACTCTCCAGTTCTTACTCAGAAGGGTGAAGTCCTTGTCTCTGRCTGTATTTCTTGTACTCTATAATCTTCAAAACTACATGTGGTTTTAGCTCTCATTTACACACTGGTCACTGTTGTGGCAGAGTACTTTGTGCTAGCAATGCCAAAAGTGTGAAGAAGTGGAGATTTACCTCTAGGAATGCAATTCATTTGTTGAAAATTGGACACTGAGCTAAGCTATTCAGCTGCTTTCCAGCCAAGAAGTAGCAATTCTGAGCTACACTCCATCTTACCATAAAATAGTTGTCTTCATAAAGATCACATGAATCCTGCAGGTGTTTCTCCCTTGACTATGAAGGAAATACAGGTAATGGGTTCAAAAACAAATATCTATGGTGTGGGCGCCTAAAATGACCTGAGTGTTAGTCCTAGCTTCACCAATTTAATTTAAATTCTGTGGCCTTTACTTCCCCATTAATACTGTTGTTTTCCCTGAATGWATCCTGCAGAGCAGAGACAATGGGATAGGACCCTCGAAAAGTATTAGCTCTACAAAACATATAACATACAGGAATCTGTCCATTGTCTTTGTACAGTGTTTTTGTATCCTACCAGGGATTTCAAGAGTGTCAGTAATTCCTTATAGCTGAAAGTTTCAAAGGCTTCTCAAGCGCAGAGTGAACACCTGCTCTTCAGCAATAATAAAGGCTTGTATCAATGGTCAAAGTATCTGAGACCTGCTGAGCTGCTGAAAATACTCCAGAACATCCCTCTCTTATGGGGAAAAAAGATTTCAGGAGGGTGAATTTAGAGCTCCCCACAAATCCTGAGTRAATAAACTTTAATATTCTTCCTTGAAACTGAGTGGGAGAGGTGGGGAAAGGCAAAGAAAAGGAAATTCCTTCTGTTTTGCAGGCACAGATGGAGAAGGAACAGGACATCTGCAYTTCAAGCAGGCTGCAGTAGTAGCTGCTTCCATGAAAGAGACCATCAGGAGGGTTTCTGACCYATTTGTGCCAAGTGCTTTTATCTCATTACTTACATGACCCAGTAATACTAGAGCAGAGAAAGTTCTGATGTGCTGTCTGYACACCTGCTTCAGGGACTTCCCACCCACACAGCTCTGTGGCACACAAGTAATGCCTTCCCTGTAAGTACAACTCTTTAGGACGGGTAGAAGAGATTTACCTTAACATCACCATCCCATTTCCTCAGCGAGTAGATTTTAACATGACAGGTTTTGCTAGAAATACAACACTCACACTTCGTCCCATGTAAATCAGGGTTGCTTTACCTCAGGAGATGAAACTCTGCAAAATTTAGGGAAGACTCTCCGTACTCTTGTACCCAGTTTGGTGACACTTAGAGCCAGTGGCAGCTCTGTCCCTGTCAGCTGGCAAGGCTGGCAGAAGAGACACAGTGGGAGACTGTGAGTGTGCATGTGCATCAGTGCACAGACAAGCACATGTAACGTGGTGGAAGTTTTAGAGGTCACAATTGCACAAACCATGAAGGCACCACAAAACCTGGAATGTATGAAGATGTGCTCACACAGTAGCCCTCAGTGCTTTTTCTTAGCTTAGATGAATGGGGAAAAAAAAATCTTCCCTTGATGTAGAATAGAATCGATTTTTTTACATGTAGGCACTGGGAAAGCAGCTGGTAGAAAGATGCCGGTCATTGTTTGTATCTACTGACAAGTCCCTCCTTGTGGAATGTGAGCACTGACTACAGGGCTAAAAAGGTAATAGGCTATTCTTTGATGTGAAAAAAGTTTTAGAATTTGAATCTAAGAGAGCATCCTGAATATGTTTAGATTTCCCATCCCCATTTTGAACTTGTCTAAAAGTGCCAGCCATAGATCATCACCACATAGATTATTCCAACCCTCTCACAGTCAAGAGCTAGTACAGAATCTGTGAGAACTGAAAACAGTTGTCATTTCATTTGTTTCTTTCTATGGTTCAGTACCTTCTCTGGCTTCAAGATGCATTTGAYTGGCAGAAAATAAACTTATATTTCTTGTATTTAGTTCTTTAATTTAAGAAAACACAATGTTTTCACTGTCAGGGCATAAACTTTATTCCTTCTGTAATTTTTTTTTTTAGTTTGAACCATTGACTAATAAGGCACATATTTCAGTCCATGTTTCTATAATAAAACTGACTGGTATTTGATCACTGACTAGCCAACATTCTTGCCACAGATTTTGAAGCCACATCTAGACATAATACTAATTCTACTATCAAAACCAATTATGGAACAATTTACCACTCTAAACCTTTAACTCAGTCCCATCTGTGCACAAGTGGGAGAGGCTAATCTTTTTTTCCTTTTTTTTTTTTTAATTAAAAATCTGTGAGGCCAAGGARCACAGTTAAACATGACATTGATTTTATGTTCTTGTTCTCTTGCTCACTTGGGATGGCAGTGCTCAGCGCATGCCAGGCAATACTCGTTTAACATGATTCACATGTTGCTATTTTTTTCTGTAAAATCCAACTCATTCTGTCATTGGTAGGACTAAATATCAAAAATATAAATCAGTGCAGTAGTTAAGGGCATAATATATTTAAAGAGTTTTAAAATAAGCTATAATTTAATTCAGCAATCTAACAATCAGTAAAGGCTAAGTCTTATTTTCCTACTTACACGAGTTACTACATTGCAATGAGATTAGTCACCTAACATGAGTAGGAGTTGGTTCTGTAATAAATCTGCAAACACACAAAAAATTGAGTTAATCCTGAAATACCATTTTTAGCTTGCTCTCATTGTGTCTCTTTAATATTGTAGAGGTCTCCTAGTAGTGACAGTTTTAACCTTGGCTCTCCTGCTTCTTGAGAGATGAAGCCAGCCCTTCATCTGAAAGGTTTTTTCATAGTTTAATATCCTCATCTGTTTAACTTGAAAGCTAGGCTAAAAAATGAATAATAAATTTGATGAGAGCCGGTTAAAGAAAACATTGCATTGAATCTGGATTGCTCCCAGCCATCTTAATTGAACAAAGGGAAATTTTCCAAATACACCTTCTATATTGGCTGACTGCCTTAGTTCTCTGAAGCTAGAAGAAGTCCTTCCTCTCCAAATTAAAACACATCTTGTAAAAAAATCCCAAAATATTAAAATCTGCAGCATGAAGTTACACCAGAAGTAATGTAAACCAGATTCTTTCATTACAAGCTGGCACTAGAATTAAGCTGTCTGGTTTGGTGCTGGAACAGATAACAGATTTCTAGTTTTTAAGATTGTGTAATTTTGTATATTGATAAAAAACCTGGATTTTGAAAGAAAAAGTTCTCATTATTTTTGGATAGGTGAAAACTCTTAGAAGTACCATCACTATTCCCTAGCAATGTGGAAGTTAGTCTGCAAGGTCTGACCCCAAACTGAAGCTGGGGCTGCCAATACCTGAAAGCAGTTAAAGAGAGACAGCTGGTGGCATCAGGAGACTCAACTGGAGCATGGGTTATTTGAAGATTAACCCAAAATGCAGTGTTTCCTCAAGGCACATCATCCCTTTGATATATTACCCCGTGGTCTGCTGTGGCCAGAGGTCTGCACAGCCTGATTTTCCAGCAGCAGCTGGAGGGCAGTGCAATAGGTAAGCTGATGACTATCAGTGAAAAAGTTCCAACCTTGTGATGCTGGTGCTTTCTGGCAGTGGGATGGGGTTTCTTCAACATTAAGCTGCCAAGGAATTCACTCTGGTGGTGGGAAGAGACTCTAGGAGAGGCAAAGCCAGGCTGGTGGTGGCAAAGCCTCTCAAGGGCTTTTCCTGGGGTGGAGGAACTGCAGCACAGGGGTTGGGACCAGTTGGCAGCATCCCTTGGCCATGAGCACTTTGAAATACAACATCCATGCATCCTTTTGCAAAAATCCCTTTTAAATTAGCAGGTTCTGKTTTTTGCCTGTTATGGCACTCCCAGGATGGGGTCTACCAAACCCCATGTTGGTGGCATGTCCAGGACCTTGCACCTTGCTCTGTAATGCAGTGTTACAAGGCAGTGCAGGTGGAATTGAAGGCAGTGGTTTGTAAGTCACATCTAACAACAGCCTGTGCTCCCACCATGAGACCAAAGGCTTTTTCCACATGGAAAGTGTACCTGCTTCTCAGGAGCAGCAGGAACATGTGATTTTCATAGYAAATAAGCCTAAGCAGAGAAAGGCAGCAAAAAGATACATATTTAAAATGAAGGGGAGTTGTTGATTATTAGCTGTACGTGGTATTTCTGTCTGCTCACAGCAGCAGTCTGCCTTGTCTTCTCTAGACATAATTCCCTGTATTTGTCACATAAATTGCAAGTTCATGGAAGCTGCAATTTACCATTGGATATATGGCAATCACAGCCAAATTATACTGAAAAAATAGTATACATAGAATTTAGCTTGTAGAGGCATGTAATAAAAGAATGTTTTTAAAGAGCCATTCAGGGTCTTAAAAGTTAGGGAGTTCCAAATTTCAAAGAGAAASTGGAATTCAGCTCAATTTTTGGTAATATCGTATCAAATGGCACAGACACATCCATTTCCCTCAGTGTTCCTGCCTTGTTTTCCAGAAGGATGGACAGACCTCACTGAGGGACAAGCAATCAAATGTTCTACTTTCAGTAAGCTCAAGCATTACTTACACATTTTTTAACACAATCATTCACATCCTCTGTTGAATTATTAATCTCCTCATGAGATTTACTGTGATGATCTCTTTGCAATATTATCACTGTTTACCAACATTATTWAATGTATTCTTACAGCTCTGCTTTGAAGTTACTCTTCCCATAATTTTATGTCCAGGGACCTGAGACAGAGAGACCTGAAGAACAGAAGTGAAACCCAGAATTATCAAATATTATCTAAATTTGAGAATGCCCAATTTTAGAAACTCAGAGCCTGACTTTTTTTTTTATCTGTTCAAGTTGCAGCTAGCAATTTCAAGTGCAGCTGTGAATGTTGAGCCTTTTTCTAATTTAGACCCAGATGTCTCCAATTGGGCCACAAGAAAATGAAAAATGACAGAGGCAGGGATAGCATCAATCTCTCCAGGGCAGCATTCAATTGCCTGAAGTCCCCTGCCTCATTTTCTGCACATTTTATAACTTCTGRAACTTGTGAAGCAGAAGTCATGCTGACAACAATGAGAACAGATACATGACCCTGAAACCCTCTTTAATTATTTGATTGCAGATAATTTTTTCCCAGCTTATTCAGTGCACAGAAAGAATGATCTCCAGAAAAACACTGTAATGAAAACAGAGCAGGTTGCACATGCATTTCCCAACTATTACGAGCCTCACTTTTCAAAGTCTGCCTTCTCTAATAAATCAATGGGAATATGTTCATGCAAAATATTGAAATAGTTTCTTAATAAAATGACCTTTTATCTTGTGGGKTTTTTTTCTTATCACTGCTCTGTTCTGGAGAAAAATGGTCGTGTGGTGGAAGCCTAAGGCAAGAAAATAGGAAATTTATTTCCAGAATAAGTTCTGCCATAGACTTTCTTAGTGACCTTGGGCACTCCTTATCCTTGCTGTCATTCCCTTTCATCATCTTGAGGCTTGGTCTAGCACAAGGGTTGCTTCAGGGTRGCTTTGTGGTGCTTGACTCATTATTCTTGGTAGAGGATCAGATTCTTAGGTGCTATGAAAGTGTGAAGTATTGTGCAACAGCATGCTGCAACAGAAGTGTCCAACACCAAGTGTTGTTATGGAATACTAATAATCGCATAATTGTATTAGGAAATAAGCCCTTAAAATTGTTTGTACAAGATATCTTTATTAATATCAGTATTTTGTCTTGGCTTGAGCATGATGATTAGGTACCAAGGCMCTGATGGCAAATATAAAATGTGCAGCGTCACTACTTGGCTTCAGAGCTGTACTACACAGAAAAACAAGTAAACACACACTGTAGGACATACTGGGATGTCCTGCTCATTGATCTGTACTACTTGGTTGCCTGCACCAAAATATATTTTGATGTAGTCCAAAACAATCTTATACAAGGAAAAAAAGTACTCAAGCTTGAGAACAGAGTACTCAAGCTGTGTCTTCATGAGGGCCATGTGTTTGGGACAAGCAGACAMGCAGCTCTCCAGGAGAACTCAACGCCACAGGATGTCCTTGAATGGGGTTGCAAGCAGCAGAAGTGTGGGAAGATAATGCTGTAGGTGGAACTGGTGAGATGGATATTGAAATACCACAGAGTCCTTTGATCATTTTAGAAYATAGAGGAGAATGCAGGCAAAAAGCACAGAAACAAAATGTCTGGCAAAGGGTCAGAAACCACAGTTGTTAATTTGGGTAGATGTTAAGATTTTACAAAGAGATTAAATTCCTCTAAAGTGGTATCTTTATGGGGAAAATATGATAGGTGGGATAAGTCTCTTCAATTTGAGAAGCAAAGCTATAACAAACCACAGTGCCTGTAATTTTAAACTGGGTAAGCTTAACAGGATAAAATTCAAGGGCTTTTTAGTGAGTTGGTAACTAATAATGGGAATACGTCCCTACCAAGGATAGTGGTGGATTTTCTGTCCTTTAGGAGTCAGAATTTGGATGCCATCTGGAGGATAGGCAGTAGTCCAGGACAAAAACATCAATATCAATGATATACAGAACAATCTAATGATTCCTTTTGGCCTGACACTCCAGGAACTGAAGTTCACAGGAGTTCTGCCACTGACTTGAATGAAGGCAGGATTTCATCTTCTGTTCCCAAGGCTTTAATAATAGAAAAGGTATTAATTACCTCCTCTCAAATGAAAGAGTCAGCGTGATGTGCAGTACCATGAAGAAAAGCTGCCAACAGAAGCAGCAATGATGCAAATTGAAACCAACTTCTTTTTTTTTTTAAGTGAGTACTTTCTGCATTTCAGCTGCATAGTCTCTTGAAGCACATCTGTGTGGTCAGTTCTAATTATAGAGCTCTACTGGGACATAACCCTGCATACAGTGGGAACCAGAGCTGCRTCGGCGACTTTGAAAAGCAGCAGATGAGAGGGGGAGATCCCAGTGATCCACATTTTGCAAAAAGAATGGATGCAATTTTGATAATTGAAGGCAAGGGACGTTGTCAAAGATGGGTCAAATTGAAGGTCAACTACATTCTCAGTGAAGAGAAGCAGGATTAACAGGGATGGATAATTCTGTACTCTGGAGATGACTGCATCTCTGCCAAAGAACCAAGAGAAAAGATAGATTCTTCTGCTTCACCAAGGTTGACTATTGCTTCAACTTCAGAAACTGCCTTATTTGTGTAGCTGCATTTAGGTACCTTGCCAGAAGTGAGGCTGCTGGCTGTGTACTAGTTTCTGTTAATAAGACACATTTGAATGTTACAAATCTTCACATTTTCTATTTCTTTCTGTCTCTGTTGAGGGGGTGGGGGTGATGCACCATGGCAGCAGCATACTCTGCTCATTAATGGCTGATGAGTTATTTACCTTCTTCCATGGAAAGAAGAACTAGCAAACTTTCTCTAATAAAAAAATACGTCTGGTCTAAAAAAATATTTGTTAAAAGTCAAATACAGGAAATACTCTGATGATACTGAAGATATTGAAGGAATACTTTTGATTTTTCTGTTTTCATTTRGATTTGCATTTTGATGCACTGGTTAATGAAATGCAAGAGATCCCTTTAAGGTATGAACAGACTCCAGTAAAGCATGGATGTATATCCAGAGTGAGTGCACACCTAGAAACAAAACCACAAACATGTAATTGATCAAAATGTCTGTGAAGTGTCCTGTAAAAGGATTTCAACATCAACTGTTTTTGATAGTGAGTATATGTAGTGAAGCCATCAGCACAGTCAAAGAATAATGGTTAATGCTACGCTTTAGATCTTTGAAAATGGAGAGAAAAGGAAAGCATAAATAAATGGGTTCCAGTTTATTGACTCTGCCTGGTATATGCCTTTCTCAGAATACCCTGAAATTCCAAACTGAGTTTGTAACAACCTTGTTCTGGAACAAAGACTATGTGACTGCTCCACTGAATCAGTGCTTCACTGAATCAGTGATTCACCATCACATTTTATTTGCATGAAGTTGCACTGGTTTTTTTCATGATAGTTAGAACTAGGACACACTAGGAATTTTGCCTTGCTCTTTTCTGACATGACCTATGATCTAAATAATTCACATAGTCTCAGTGCTTCTTGATCTCCTTATCCAAAAATACAGTGCCAGTTAAGCTGTACCAAGAATCACTTCAATGAAAATATTTGTATTTTTAAAGTTCCTTGCACCTTGCTGTTCCCTATTCTTTTTTTTCCTTTCTCTCAGGTGGTAGGAGAATGACAASRTGTYRAAGAAATCTGGCTGGTCCAGCTGTACTTCTGCCTCTGGGCTAGATTGGAAAATAAGAAGATAATTGAGTAAAAGTCTTCTTAAAAAATGTCTATGATTACTAGATTATTACAGGATRGTTTTACCATCACTGACCAAATTCAGACATGACAGGGCCATATGCAATCCTATTTTCTGTACTTTTGATATTACAAAAACCATCAAAGTCTTTATAGGTRCTGCTGAAATGTACTACATCTATTCACCATGAGAAGACAAGGTCCCAGTACCACAATGGTTTTTGTCATTTGACAGCTTCATCACATTAAACTTTCTCTTTCAGTGTCCCTGCACCCATTTTTGCTATACTCACAGTTGGCTTTTATTTCTCTTTAATATTCTATGT